>CM077089.1:152711913-152974413 GCA_039513925.1 Platanthera zijinensis
GGCGGATGCTACAGGGGGGGGTGCTGTGCGGGACAGGCTCGGGATGGACTGTGCGACAGGGTGTGGGAGGAAGATAGAGGATATTGGGGGTGTATGGGGAATGGTACGGGCTGAAGGTTCGTTGGAGTTGGCGGTGTTTGTGTCGGTTCCTACATTCATCGTTCTATGTGTTAGGTATTTTATTTTTTATTTATTATTATTTTTTATTATTATTATTATTTGTAGTTGAGTCAGGTTTGTTTATCAAGTCGTGTTGGCTTGAGTCATATTAGTCGTAGCGTCTAAGTATTTTAATATTTGTTAAAGTTCTGTTATTTGCAGTTATGCCATCGGCTCTATATTTATAGGGCCCTTGGGGTCATGTATGGATTATGCAAGAAGAAATATCAAGTTGCTTTCTCATCCCAAGCTCTTCTCCTTCCTCATCTCCCTTCTAGGGTTTCGGCCCACTCTCTCATCCCCTCCACCACTTCTAAGGGTTAACCCCTTTGTATCCTTCACCCGCTGCCCCTCCGGCAACCCGAACGAGGCACGTAACAAACTTGGTATCAGAGGCAGGTTCGGAGGGGCAGCTTGATATCAAAGTTTGTTACGTGTGCCTCGTTCGGTGGTTGCGGAGGGGCAGGGGTGAAGGATACAAAGGGGTTAACCCTTAGTAGTGGTGGAGGGGATGAGAGAGTGGGCCGAGAACCCTAGAGGGAGATGAGGAAGGAGAAGATGAGCTTGGGATGAGAAAGCAACTTGATATTTCTTCTTGCATAATCCAAACATGACCCCAAGGGCCCTATAAATATAGGAGCCGATGGCATAACTGCAAATAACATGAACTTTAACAAATATTAAAATACTTAGACGCTACGACTAATATGACTCAAGCCAACACGACTTGATACAACATGACTCGACTCAACATAATAATAATAATAATAATAATAATACAAGATACGTGGATGGAGGATCCGTAACACCCCATCCGTCCTTGACATCGAGCTTGTCCCCAAGCTCGAACCCCAGCTGGATGGCAGATCATCTGGCAGCTTGATCTCGCGCCAGAAGAGCGCCTGCTGGTCTCTAGCGGCGTAGAGTGCAGGTAGGGGAGTAGCGGCGGCGCCGTCGGAAAGACGTGCGGCGGAGGTAATGGCTTTTCGCACAGTCGGTGGAAGCAAGTGCGTGAGCAGCAGCAAGACGGCGGCAAGGAGGAGCGGCGACCGTCAGCAGAAAACGGATCCGTCAGGGCCAACGGTAGCACGGAGCTGCAGGAGAGGTGGTGGAGTGGCCGGTGGGAGTGCAAGGCGGGGCCGGCGGTAAAGTGCCGGTGGGGTAGTGGCTTGGCGGGGTCGGCGGTGGCAGGGGCCGGAAGAGGAGCAGTGAGATGGCCGGATAGAAGACGACAATGTCGGGGCCGGCGAGAAGAGCCGGTAGAGGAGGCAGCTGTAGGACCGGCAGCGGGCGACGGGTGGCAGGATTAGAGAGGCGACAACGGAGGAAGGACGACCACCGTGGAGAGAGGTGGTACAACGACAGCGAGTGGTGGCGGCGATGGCGGCGATGGCGATGCCGGAGACGGTTGGCAGCGATGGCGACGATGGCGACGATGGCGGCGGCGGCGGTGCGCCAAGAACGACGAAGGACAGTGGTGGCACTAGCATTGGAGGAGGCAACGAGTCCAGCTCCGGGTGGTGGTGGTGACAGAAAAAAACCACCAACGAATCGCGAGACATGCAGAGGGCGTCAAGCTTGAGGTCGAGCCGAGCATCGGTGTGGCCGAGTCGAGCCTCTCGATAAGCAATACGACGGTTTAGCTTGGCGAGGGCGGCGAGAGAAGCTCAATGCGGTCGCAACGCTAAGAAACATGATGGAGACCTTAAATAATTAATTATTAGTTAATTAAATAATAACTGAGATAAGTTATTACTTGATTAACACTATTAATTAATTAATTAGGACGGTGTGTTGAAGAGGGGAAGAGGTAGTTGTCATGATTATGAAATATATATGAAAAACAAAGAAGAAATGATAGCTGATGTGATGCGGGCGCGGTCAGGAAAATGTAAAGAGAAGATGGGAGAGTATTAGACAATAAATGAAGGGAAAAAAAAAAGAGCGGCAGATTGGATGGAAGGCGTTGCTTTGTGAGGGGAGCTGGTACAGATAGGATGGATGTTGCCAAGGAGAGGATGGAATTTTAAAAATAAAAAATTAAGGGAATGTGAGCAGCCCAAGAGAAGTGCAGCACCCGAGAAATGTTTGGACGGGATGGTGGGGGGGGGTAATGACTGATATTATAAAGAAGGAAAAGAGGAAGGGAAAGGAAGGCGGCTAATCTAATAAAAAAATACAGGCGGGGGGCCGAGGTAATGCGGGATGGCAGATGACGGGGCTCGAGATCGGTTGGGTTGACGGTGACGACGATGAGGCGGAGAGCAGAGATGACGGGGCACACACAAGGAAGCTGATGCGACTGACGGAGCGGAGATCGACCGCTGCAGGCAGAGATCGACGCTGCCCGACGATGCCGGAGACGACGTTGCTGGACAGTGCTGGCTGGCGCTTGAGGAGGCTGCGGGGCTTCGCTTTTGTTGGATGGAAAGCTGACCGGGCGCTGATGCCAGAAAGCAGTCCCGGATTCCAGGAAGAAGTACGGGGCCGGGAGGCTCTGTTGATTGCGGCTGGTATGCGGCCAGTGAAAACACGGAAAACAGACACCGTAATGGCAGCAGTAAACAGGGAGAAGGCGTCTGTTGTTGGAGAAAGTTTTTGGCTCGGTGGAACAGCGGCTGGCGCAGGGAAGAAGCGGCGGGAACGGCGACCGGTGGGGAGGAAAGATCTCTGATACCAAAGTTTGTTATGTGCCTCGTTCGGTGGTTGCCGGAGGGGCAGCGGGTGAAGGATACAAAGGGGTTAACCCTTAGAAGTGGTGGAGGGGATGAGAGAGTGGGCCGAAACCCTAGAAGGGAGATGAGGAAGGAGAAGAGCTTGGGATGAGAAAGCAACTTGATATTTTCTTCTTGCATAATCCCATACATGACCCCAAGGGCCCTATAAATATAGGAGCCGTGGCATAACTGCAAATAACATGGAACTTTAACAAATATTAAAATACTTAGACGCCTACGACTAATATGACTCAAGCCAACACGACTTGATACAACATGACTCGACTCAACATAATAATAATAATAATATAAATAATAATAATAATACAGATACGTGGATGGAGGATCCGTAACAGAATGTCTTCCTTCAAAACCAGCAATGACCTTTCCAAGCCTCTAACACTCCTATTTATAATATTCTAAACATTAGGACAACCCGGGATCTACGGCTATGATTGGCCGAAGAGTCCACATGTCATAAAAGGAAATAAAATCGAAAATAACAAAGTTATATATTAAAAAGATTCGCGGCGCGCATCCGGACGCATCCGCGGGATCGGATCATCCCTCCGATCAAGTCTTCCGGCGAGAATAGATGAAAGTGGGTCCCGCCTTGTTATGGGCCGATGGTCCCCCATCAATTAGCCTTCATTTTAAGCATTTCACTATGCTATTTTCCATCAGAATTTGTTTTTTTAACTCTGTAAAAACAATAGAACAAAAAAGTAAAACTATTCTGTTGAAATAAAATGTGTTAAAATAAAAAATTATGTTTGCAAAACAGGGGTGAAAGGGGAAAAGGTGAACAGTTACTGTTCACTTTTAAATGCAGGTGAGCAGCGCCCTGTTCACGGGAGTTTAATCCCGTGATCAGCTGCCTATTTCCGGCAGTTATACTACAGGAGTTAGTAAAACTTCTGTAGCAAATAGACAAGGGGCTGGAAAATGTGGAACGTGGAGGGTTTTTTGGCTAATTTTTTTCACTTCTTTGGACAGTAGCCCTTCTCGTCCCTTTCTTCTTCTCCCACTTTTTCTCCAACTTACTTTCTCATTCTTCTTTCTTCGGTACCTGATGCCATTTATTTCCCATCGTCCTTAACACGGTGTCAATCTCCTTGCAAGCTGTCGCCATTTTTGCTCTGTTTGCGTTAGTAGTCTCCACCACCTTCTGGACCTTTCCCTACCACTATACCTCCCTCTACGGTGAGAACTTTCCGATTCAATTGATTTCCTTTGCTTAGTCTAGATTGATTTACCTAGGAGTAATTCTAGGGAATGACATTTGTCTGTATGCATATCTTTCCATCTGTACTTGGTTTTTTATCCTCACATTTTGTATATTACCACATGTGACTATTGATATTTACATTTTATTCATTGCTTGGATGCTTGTGTGTAAAAAATATTCTTAAATTTTTCCAATCACTCCAAATTTGACCTATGAATATAGTGTCACTCGTCATTAGACTAAATTGCATTTAAATTTCTTTCTGATTTAATCATTGCCACTAATTGCAACTACAAGTGCATCAATTATGTGGCTGCTTTTTATTAGCCCTTTTATATTTTAATTTAAGTTGTATTTCATGTATTATTGGATGCATTGCTGTTCTCAGCATGCTTTTTTTTTGTAAATTTTTTAAACTGTAAAGATTGTATATGAGCTTTTTTATGGTTTTCTAATTTTGTTGGATTCTTTTTGGTTCAAGCAAAGACATGTTGAAACGGGAAACTGTTTGATATTCCTTTTATGAAAATTGCCACCTTGTTTCAGTGTGTAAAACTTTGATACTGATACTGATAAAAGCATTGCTATTTTCTTTTTAGCTGGATAAGTTCTCGGTAAAGCTGAAATATGAGAAAAAGTAATAATGATTGTGGCTTAGTCATAGTTCCTTTACATGGGCTTAGTCATAGTTCTCTCATAGTCATCCTACATACAAGTATTTGTACATTTATATAGGAAGAGAAAAGGAAGATGGAATCCCAATGTAAGATGTGAGACTAAAGACCTAAAGAAATAGAGGACTCTAGTTGGGCCTTTTTACATTGTTTATTCAACAATCTTCGAAACTACTATGTTTCATTATTTTTGCATTAGGTTACAACGAAAAAATTGTCATTCTCTTTTCAATAAGAGCTAAATTGTTTTACATTAATGAGTTATTTCCAAGAAATTCAATACTGCGTGTCACTTGTTCTTGGTTCCCTTTATTTGGTTTATCAAACAGCTCAGAGATAAGTGGCTGGATAAGGAAACCTCCTGCTACGAGGGCGAATGCAAGAAGTTTCCGCCTCAGAGGTACTGAAAACATACCTGTTTGCTTTAATTTGACTGTTAATATTAGCTGTCCATATTTAAATCTGTCTTCCTGTTACGATACTAATATATTCACAATTTTTTCCTTGATGCAGTTATTCAAATAAATTTTCTACTGAAAAGACCAATCTGTCAAGGGAGGTTTTAGAATCATTGTTCAGCACTCCTGATATATTTGAGGAACCAAAAGTAAGACGCCTAGAATGGGGACTAAATCGAACAAGAGTGACAGGGCAAAAGCCAGTAACCATGCCCTTTGAGGTGTATGATTTATCCCAAATACCTAAAACTGAATTGATTCACCTGACAATATAAAAGGTATGAAACTATCTAGAACTCTTCCAAACCTGTTATTCTTTGCATATATTTTTACCCTAATCTTCTTTTCCTTTCCAAACACTAGATAAAGTACACAAGCACCAAATGAATAGTTGATGGTTTCTTTATTATACTTTAGGTTAAGTTTATATTTATGAACAATTATTTCTCTTTGTTTCTTGACTAATCCTCCCAATGGCAACTTGAAAGGATAACATTGTTTAGTATGGAAATTTAAACCATGATTGAGAATTTGATTGAATAATAGTTTTGGTTCTATAAACACCCGACTTGTATCTGCATTACAATAAGAGTATGTCCGCCCCCCACAACATCAATCGATAAAGCTATAAAATGGTACAAGAAGTAAAACTTCACTAATCCCTGTAATACATTGTATATCAAGCTGAAATGATGAGCAATATAAAGAGTGACCACGACTAAAACATAGCAAGCTTCTAGAATGCGATTGTCCAAAGGCCTTATGGCCTTACATAAGCTCGTTCGATCAAAGCAACATAGAGTCCAGGGCACAAAACCCGATACATAAAAGTAATAAATTAGCTAAAGGACACTTAATGCGACTTTTGCAACTTTTTTATCTTAAGTATTCATTTCATATGAAATATGAAGGAATTGAAAATGAGAAAAATCTCGCATTGCAGGAAGTTTTGACATAGCAAAAAATTTATGGAGAAAAATCGAAATGAGAAACTGAGTTGATTTGGTATGCCGAATTGATTTGGTATATTTCGGGCTATGCAGGAATCTTTGCATGATTTTTTGCAAGTAATCATTGAGAAAATAAAATAATTAAAGGAATTTACCTGATCAGTGATCAAGACCGTTGGTACTTTAAAACAAAACCAAAGATGCTTCTGCTTGCTGCTTGGGGGAAGAATGAAGTTTCCTTCGGAGACCTGCTCAAATTAGGGATGGGAACGAACTCGGGCCTGCTCAGCTCGGGCAAGAAGAACAATGTTGATGCGTCAAATTACTTTTATTCGCTCAGAAAGGAAGAATGACACCGAAAAATATCTGGATGGAAGAAGAAAGTCAAAAAATGGGATGATGCTCAAACGGGAGAAAAAGAAACTGGTATTGTCTGGCCTCCTCATCGTTGTCCTGTGATTTATCTGGGAAGAACGAAGTCCAGGTGAGGAAAATACTAGGGCATGCAGGCGATTTTGTAGAGGGCAAATGCTGGAATAGCTAAAATTGAAATTTTTACACCTGGGGCGCTTAACGGAGTGTGTCTGTGCATGTGTCTGCCTATGGTCTTGTCTCTCAAGAACTTAGGTGTGAGCTTGTCACATACTTCTGATTCAATTGCAATATTTAATTTTTAATTCCATATTAATTGGTCAAACACTGCCTTCTCCTCCCATTGCTACCTCTACCATTGGGATCCAACACCCTTGCATCACTCTGCCTTAGTCAGTCAACATCCATGGAAGCTCAATTCGATGGATCAATGTTATGCTTGTCAACCTCCTCTTTATGGGGCACTACTCCTTGGTCAGATCGTGCCATCACCTTTCATGCCACCCCCCTTATCCCACCCAATCTTTGGTAACCACCACTCCCTACTTGCAATCTATAAACTTTACCTCTGTCATTCCCTCTGTACCCATCGACGCAGTTAACCTCTATCAGCTCTCCCGTCCCTCCGCTAAACATCTTACCGCCTTTAGCTTAGCTCTATTTGTCGCCTAGTGTAGTGTAAATGTGTAATACCTCGCCTCGCCAAGCCAAATATATTATAAATTTTATCTACAATTTAAGTTATGATACACTTTATGTCATGAAGTCCCACTTAAAGATAAATTAATAAATGATTAAATGATTATGTGAACATGAATAAATTTAATTTAATTGATACAAGACTCCCTGATGATGAAACAATAAGGTGCAGTGCAGTGATTTACTGAAGTGGATTTCGAACATGCTTTTATTTTGTTTTTATTATAAGTATTTTAATTTATATTAAAGTTGGGTTACGTTTATAAGTCAGCTCACATTGATTCATGAAGATTTGGGAAATTTCGGAAATGGAGTGAAAAGACCTCCCTGTCCATTAGTGGAATCTATTTGCTGCATTATAGTATCCCAATAAAAACTGATGGTTTCACTCTATGGGCATTTTAGTATCAATCGTAAGCGCTGCTGGGGTTTAAGAAAGTTTTGGCTTTATGATCCCGTTATTTATCGCTCGTTCTCCTTTTGTTAGTTCTTGTTGAGCGTGAGTTGTTAGGGTTCCTCATGCGAGGGAATCAAGCAACTGGACCTTGGGATTCATCTTCTCTTTCCCTCTTTTCTTCTCCTTGCGGAGCCCAGGTCGTGGATGCTGTGTTTTCTCGTCGTATTGCAGGAGATGATGGGAATCTGATATCTAAGGTCGGTTTGGTTCTCTTTTCTTTATTTCCTTGAAGCACACAACTGATTTTAAACAGCACTTGGATGTGGGAACTAAATCTAGCTGGTTTAAACATTTTGGATTTTAAACATCACTTGGCTGTTGGAATATGTCATTTGAGGCATTACTGTGTGTTGGAGAGAAGGAAATCAAAAAATTGTATTAAGGAAAGGAAAACTCTCTCTTATATATAGGAGGGAGATATTATTAGGCAATTAAAGGGAAAATACAAGGAAAAAACATAAAATAACATAATTCAACACTCTCCCTCAAGCTGGACGTGTGATAACTTGCATGCCTAACTTGCACATGATTTTTCCAAACATGTGTTGACTTAGTCCCTTGGTGAGAGCATCTGCTAACGTTGTTCCGAAGGGACAATGTGTGTGCTCACAACTCCTCGTTCTATATTTTCTTTGATGAAGTGACGATCAACTTCCACATGCTTTGTGCGGTCATGTTGGACAAGATAGTGAGCAATGCTAATGACGGTTTTGCTATCACAATTAAGGTCTCACGGGATCCTTGTTTTCCATGCCAAGATCCTTCAAAAGAGATTTGATCCATAGTCCTTCGCAAATCCCATGAGATATGACTTTGAATTCTGCCTCTGCACTCAACCTGACAACCATATGTTGTTTTCAATTCTCCATGCTACCAAATTACCACAACTAGTGAAACATAACCAGAGCTGAACCCCTGTCAACATAACCGACCCAATTAGCACCAGTATAGGCTTCAACAGTCAGTTCTTTGCCCGGGGAGAATAGGATACCCTTTCCAGGAGAGGACATGAGATACCGAGGGATTCGGTGGGCGGCTTCAAGTGATGAGTTTTTTGTGAGTGCATGAACTGACTGATAACACCAATAACATATGAAATATCCGGACGAGTATAAGATAGATAGATAAGACAACTAGGCAGTCGTTGAATCTAGTGATATCAGACACCGCTTCCCCATCATCTCTACCCAATCTGTGGTCGACTTCAATTGGGGTGTCAGCAGGTCTACACCCACTCATCCAATGACTGGAGAAAGTCAAGGATGTACTTCCTCTGTGATATAAATATACCATGATTGATCGAGTGACCTCAATTCTCAGGAAGTATCTAAGATTTCTCAAGTCTTTAACTTCAAATTCCTTTGTTAGTCTTTGTTTCAGAATCTGGATTTGTTCAGTATCATCACCCTTGATAACGATATCATCCACATAAATAATAAGAGTCGTGAGTCTCCCATGGTTGTGCTTTACAAATAAAGTATGATATTGTATTGTTCTGGGAGTATTCAAATGTGATCATAAATCTATGAAATCTCTCAAACCAGGCCCGAAGAGACTGTTTTAAGCCATATAAGACCTTCAACCTGCATACCTTTCCCCCAGATCCTGTCTGGGTAAGACCAAGCGGTAACGACATGTAGACTTCTTCTTCCAAGTCCCCATGAAGAAGCGCATTCTTCACATCTAACTGGATCAAAGTCCACCTTTGCAGTTAGCACATTGGAGCAACAAATCTTATAGAATTCATCTTGGCCACAGGAACAAAGATTTCTTGATAATCAATCCCTATGGTCTGGGTATAGTGTTATGCTACTAGAAGAAGCTAGGAGTAGAAAGAGAAGAGATTAGGGTTAGGGTAAGAAGGAGAAAGAGAATACCTGGATTAATTCTTCATAATGCTCCAAGAGGGGTTTCGGGTATATATATACCTGGAACCAAGAGACCGACCGCCCCCCATAAGCTGACCGATTGGTTCAGCCGCCGCCGGTCTGAGATTAGTGAATGGGGGCTGAACCGGTTGTTTAGCCCGTTGCTTCCTGTGGCCTCCTTAGGTCGTCGAGCATATTTGTGCCTTTGAACCGTAGCGCGTTCAGGGGCATAACATTCCCCTCCCATCAAGCACCAACTTGTCCTCAAGGTGGAAATAGAGAGAAAAGAGTCACGGAACTCCAGCAGATCGACCCAGGTGTTGTGTGTAGCTGTCAAATTTTTTCATTTAAATAGTATCTCGGGCCGGTATTCAGTACCATGTTTCTTCCACTTGATCATCAATATTTCCTCCGTAAAGGACGCAGCTTCCCCGAATGTAGTAGCTCGGGTAAGAGGGGGCTTGCCTGGACGGCGTCGCAAGCTTCCTCTTGAGCCGGGATACATGAAAGGTCGGGTGTATACGGGAACCTTCCGGAAGCGCTAAGGTGTATGCCACCGGTCCCACCCGCTGAGTAATGCGGAACGACCCATAGTATCGTGGTGCCATCTTTTGATTCGCCCGACGGGAGAGACGGAGAGTTGTCGGTAAGGTTGGAGTTTGAGGAATCCTCGTCTCCCACTGTGAATTCCCTCTCGGTCCGATGTTTGTCTGCCTGCACTTCATCTGTCCTGAGCTACCCGGAATTGTCATGTAGGAGAGTTAAGGTGCGATCACGATATGAGCCAAAGAGAGGCGGCGGGCGGCCGTATACAACTCGAACGGGTAGCTTGGGCTTGCTGGCAGTATGATATGAGGTATTGTAAACAGTACTCGGTCGTCCGACTGAGGATGATAGGCCGTGCTCAGGCGTAGTCGTGTACTCGTGTTCCTTGTAGCCGAAAAAGCTCCTTCCAGAGTTGCTCACGAACACTGGGTCACGGTCCCAGATGATAGACAGGGGACGCCGTGAAGGCGCACGATCTCGCGAACAAAAGATCGGCACGACTTCGCCCGTGTAGGGGTGGCCCAGGGCAAGAAAATGTGCGTATTTGGAGAGTTTGTCGACCACAACCAGATAACTGACTTACCCTGAGATTTGGGCAATCCGTCGATGAAGTCCATGGATACCGTTTCCCAAATATGGTGTGGAATTTCCAACGGGTAAGCAAAACCGGCCAGAGAGGTGTTTCATATTTCTGTCGTTGGCACGCCGCACACTGTTGCACAAACTGTTGAACGCCACGACGTAATCCCTTCCAGAAGACATTCGCCTTCTAGCCTTTGGAGGGTCCGGAGCATAACGGGTGTGGCCTCCCTTCGGCGACAAATGAAACTCCTGCATCATAACTGTCTTCCAAGCCGAGGAAGAGGGAATGACCACTCGGCCCTGATAGTAAGGTGCCCCCTTGGAGCTGGTATCCGTGTGGTGGGCTGCCCTGTCGCAGTGCGTCCACAATGAGCCGGAGTGCGAGATCCTGTTGCACCTCCGCCTGGATGTCGTTGAGGGATCGATCAAGGGCCCAAAATGTGGACGAGAGAGCTCTCCGGAAGGCGGGAGAGGGCATCAGCGGCCATATTCTCCTCCCTTGCTTGTAGATGATCTCGTAATCGTAACCCAACAACTTGATCATCCACTTCTGTTGAATAGGGGAAGCTAGGCGTTGCTCCAAGAATGTTTCAAACTTTGGTGGTCGGTACGAACCTTGAAATGAGTCCCCAATAAGTACGGACGCTACAGGGTCACTGCGTGTATGATGGCTAGCATCTCCTTCTTGTAGGTGGACAAACCAAGAGTGCGGGGAGCGAGAGCCTTGCTGAAGTAGGCTAACGCTCTCCCGTCCTGCATCAAAACGCCTGATGCCCACTCGGAGCATCGGTCTCTAGTTGAACTCCCAGTCGAAATCCGGTAGGGAGAGGACCGGTGTAGTCGTCATGGCCCATTTCAGAGCCTGGAAAGCTGCCTCAGCGTCATCCTGCCACACGAATCCCTCCTTCTGTAAGAGCTGAGTAAGCAGCCGTGCGATCTTGTCGTAGTCTTTGACGAACCTCCGGTAGTAGCCAGTGAGACCAAGGAATCCCCGTAAAGACCGTAATGTCGTGGGGCGGGGCCACGTCACCATACTCTCGATTTTGTGTGGGTCGGCCCGGACCCCCGAAACCAAATGTCCTAGATACTCGACCTCTGCTTGCCTGGCGAAAGAGCACTTGGACTTCTTAGCGTACAACTGATGGTGGCGCATTATGGTGAGAACTTGCTGCACGTGCTAGAAGTGCTCTGCCCAACTGCTACTGTAAACCAAGATGTCATCAAAAAAATATCAACACTGAACGACGTAGAAGCAGGGCCGAAAGAGTTCGTTCATCACCGCCTGAAGTTAGAGGAGGCATCGGTAAGCCCGAAGGGTATCACGAGGAATTCGTAATGTCCATCGTAGGTTCGGGAAGGCCGTCTATGAATGTATTTCTCCCGCATCCGAATTTGATGGTAACCGGAGCGCAGGTCAAGTTTGGTGGATAAACATGCTCCGTGTAGTTCATCCAAGAGTTACTCAATCATGGGAATGAGAAATTTAATCTTGATTGTTGAACTATTCAGGCTTCGGTAATCAACACAGAATCGCCAAGAACCGTCTTTCTTCTTTACTAGAATAATGGGGACAAGAAGGAACTGGTGCTAGGACGGATGATCCCGGTGGTGAGCATCTCCTGAATGCTAGGCTCGATCTCCTCTTCTGGATGTGCGGGTAACGGTATAGTCGGATATTGGTAGGTTCCGACCCCACCTTTGAGTGATTGCGTGATCCCGGAATCTCGGTGGAGGAAGGGTGTGCGCTCCTGGAATACGTCCTCGTACTGAGTCAATAAGGGCCGCATTGGCTCTGGTACTTCAGATGAGAGAGGGGGAGGAGATGTTAGACCCATAATCATCGTCATCGAACTGCCCTCTTTCGGATAGACGTTCCAGACTTCGAACTGATATCTCCTTCAACGGGCTGATTTGTAGGTCGTGGATGCAGTGTTCCTGTACGAGTTGTGCGAATTCCATGGTCATATGGTCCCAATCGAAAGGACTCTCCACAACTGTCGCAGCCAGTGAACTCCCAATACTATATCAGATCCCCGGATGGGCAGCAGGTAGACATCGGTGCGGCAAGTGTACCCTTGTATTCGCAGTTCGACTCCCCTCATCACCCCTTCACACCTCAGTTTTCTCCCATCCGCTACCATGACCTGGAACGTGGCTGTACTGTACAACCCCGTATTCGCTGAGTGAGTCCTTGGGTCCAAGTCGACGGGTCAGGCAAATAAGGGAGGCGGAAGGGGTCCAGCCAGTCTAGGCGAAAAGACAGTCCGGTGGAAGGCGTTTAGTGTAACCTCTTCACTCAACGCTCTCAACGCTTTCTGGCCTAAGGCGTTAAGTATAACCTCTTCACTCAACGCTCTCAACGCTTTCTGGCCTAAGACGTTGAGTGTAACCTCTTCACTCAACGTTCTCAACGCTTTCTGTGGCCTAAGCGTTGAGTGTAACCTCTTCACTCAACGCTCTCAACGCTTTTTGGCCTAAGGCGTTGAGTGTAGCCTCTTCACTCCAACGCCTCTGTATCTACAGTTTTTTTAGATGAACAAAGTATGCGGGGAAGGTTCTCGCCCGAGAGCAGGCGAATGGGCGGACGATCCGCGCTCAGCCAGGTAATTCAAAGAGCTTCTCGTCGGGGAAGGCAAAAAGGCTACGCCTGAGTAAGCGGAAGGCTCCAGAGTTGTCAAATGCCCTGAAGGAGGGCGTTGACTGAGGCCCTTGTACTCAACGCTTTTAGGCGTTGAGAGAACCAAATCCACTCAACGCTCTTTGGGTTTTCCGACGTTGAGTGAAGCTTCTTCAAGCTTCACTCGATGCTTCTTGGCGTTGAGTGAACTTAGCTCTCTCAGGGCTTCTGAAGGTTTTCGCTCAGTAACCACAAAGGGACAGATGAGAAAGCAGGAGGGAGGGGCTTCCGCCCAGGTAGGCGAGAAGCCTCCTGCCCAGTTTATTCCAAAAGCAAGATTACCAGCATGCCCCTAGTAGCTCCTCAGAACAACGGAGTTACACTTTGACAGACCAAGTTTGGATGCATATAGCCGTTTAGAACAGCAGAGCTACGTTGTTGACAGACCAGATTTCTGAAACCTATAAATAGACCCACATGATACCTCAGAAGGCAAGCTTTCTCATTTTCTGAAGTCTTGCAACGCTTTCTGAGGTATCCTTAGCTCAGCACTTGGTTAAGGAGGGGAAGCACTCTGAGATCTTCCGGGTTAGTGGAGGGACCTCCGTGTTGTGGCCTAGGGTCTGTTCTTTAGTTCTCGGTAGCTGGTTTGGGGTCTCGACTTGGGAGAAGTAGGGTGCTAGCTACACTCCAGGGTCCGAACTCTCGTTGGGGCCAGTTTTTGGTTCCAAATATTTATGGTGCGGTGTGCGTGGAACGTAGCTGATACAAGAAAATATCAGGCTAAGTCTCATGGCTAGAGGCGAGGGCGAGGGAGCATGCTCGGGAGGTTCTCCATCTCAGGAGAGTGAGAGTGACGAGGGGATGCTGACGACTTTAGGAGGGAAGTCCTACAGACCATCCACCGGGCTCTTTCTGCGAGAAGCGAATGGGGCGACGCCTTCGTTTCAGTATTCGCGGATCCTTCTTTGTGCGAGAACGCTCCCGGACAGCGTCTCGGGAAGGAGGTGCCGGCAGAGGTTGGCGAGACGGATGTCGCTAGGCGGGAGCTCTTCCCCGGGCAGACTAGTGCTGACAGGGTCAGTGAGCTGAGACCGCGAGACATGCCCTCTCGGCAGGTTTGTGGACGGGCCCTTTCAGGTGAGCTGATAGTCTCGGCTCGGTTCCAGATGGGTTTCAAGAGCCCGATATGTCCTACTATACGAGCAAGGACGATCCCGTGCAGCATGTGCAATGGTTCGAGGATGCCGTTTCCATAAGGCAGATGTTAGACGCCTTCAAGTGTAGGCTTTTTGCCATCACTTTGAAGGAGAAGGCTAGAGACTGGTTTCACCAGTTGCCAGCGAGTTCTATCTACAATTTTGAGATCTGCGCCGGGGATTCTTGTTGAGGTTCTCGACGTCAAAGAAGCGAAGAAGGGGCAGAGTGTTGTTCGCCATCAAGCAAAAGCCGGAGGAGACACTGGGATGCTACGTTGATAGGTTTCCAGGAGAAATTCTGCAGGTTCAGGAGATGCCGGGGTACACCGTGATGCTCGCGTTCACCCTGGGGCTGAAGCAGGGTTCTTTAGCATGGAGCTGAAGAGAGTGTCACCCCTCTCTTTCGATGGAGCTGATGGAGAGGGCGGCAAAGGAGATAGAGATCGAGGCGGCCAACCCGGCATTCGCAAAAAGTTGGCCAATGTCGGCGAAAGAGGACGTGAAGAGCCCGGAAGCAGGGAGGCAGAGAGAGGAGAGGAGGAGAAGAGAGCCAGAGGTCAGGGGCATCAGGTACAACACCCGGGTTGGGGGCAAGCGGGAGACCGAACAACCGGTTAGGCTGGAGGCCCAAGAAGGGACGTCCCCAGGGGCAAGAGGGAGGTTTCCAAGGCAGGGATAACTTCCGGGAGCAGGAAGGTTCAATCGGCCGGCGTGGAGACAGGGGCAGAGGGGCCCCCCCTCCGCGACAACAGGAGCGATGTCGATCGCTCGGAGAGGAGGAAGAAGAGGAGCTAGAGGAGGAGGAAGGAGGGGAGAAGGGAAGGGTGGCGTTGCTTTTTGTGACTTCCATCAAGAAGAAGGTCACACAACAGCCACCTGCCCGGAGTTTCTGGAAGTGAGGGAGACCAGAGATGGCAAGTTCAGCAAGGCAGCAGCCAGTGATGATCGAAGAGGTCCTGCCGGAGAGAGAGTTGAGGACAGATGTGAGGACAGGACCAACGTGGGGGGTCGAGGAGGGATCAGGGATCAGGGTGATCCACGGGGAGTGGGGATCGAAGCCACCCGTAAGGGGAGCTTCCAGACCATGTTCAGTAGGAGCGTCGCCTCGACCTCCCTGACTCCCCCCCCGGAAGAAAAAATCACTTTTTCGTCGAAGGACATGCCGGATTACAAGAAAACCCGTCTGCGAGCGCCTTGGTGATCCAGACGGCCGTAGAGAATTTCACGGTCTCCGGGATTCTGGTGGACAACGGGAGCTCCGTGAACGTGATCATCAAGAAGGCCTTCGATGAAATGAAGGTGGAGGTTAAGAGGGTGTTGGCCTCGGATGGACCGTTGTTCGGGTTCTCGGGGGAGAGGAAGGAAGTTGAGAGAGGGGTGAGACTGCATGTGACGTTGGGGGGGTGTCGAGCAACTGTCGGTTCGTCATTGTTGACGCTCCGAGCAGCTACAACGCCATTTTTGGGCACCCTCTCATCAGCACCTTCCGTTGCATCCCCTCCTCATTTCATCAGTGTCTCAAGTTTAGTAGTGGAGGAGTCCAGGTCAGGATCAAGGGAGATCGAAGGTGGCGAGCAGTGCTACGTGACGTCTGTCAACACCATAATCCTGGATGGCATAGGCAGAGGGATTGGAGAAGAGAGATGGCGGACAGGAGAGGGTTGTAGAGAGGGAGGAGCCAACCTTGGAGGGGCGGAAGAGAAGGCTGTGGAGGAGGAGGGGGAAATGGAGAAGCTGGGGTCGAGGCCCAGGGGGGAGGAGAAGTGGAGCCGCGAAGGAGAGCCCTGCTGGAGGCGATGGAGGTTGAGGAAGTAGGAGGGGAAGAATGGAGCTCGGGCAGGAAGAGCCGAGGTGCGGCGAGAGAAGAGCAGTCCGGCTGGAGCGGTGGAGGAGGTTCTGAAGATGGAAGTCTTCACAAGGAGGGGGAAGGCGGAGAGGGTCCGGATCAGCGGCGGCTTGGGCCTTGAAAAATCAAGAGAGGATGCGAGAGTGCATCCAAAGGACGTCGACATCTTCGCTTGGAGCGCGACGACATGTTGGGCATTAATGCGGATGTGGCGTGCCACCGTTTGAATCTTGACCCAAGACGCGCCCCATCCGCCAGAAGATGAGGACCATCGCCACCAAGCTGGAGGAGCCCATCCGCGGAGAGGTCAAGAAGCTCCTCGACGCAGGTTTCATCTCGAAGATCTAGTATCCAGACTGGGTCTCAAATGTGGTAATGGTAAAGAAAGGGGATGAGAAGTGGCGTATGTGTGTAGACATTTTCTCTATTAAATAAATCATGCCTAAGGATTGCTACCCCATGCCTCGGATCGACGCGCTGGTTGATTCAGCCGTCGGTTTTTCTATTGTGAGTTTTTTGATGCTTTTTCAGGTTACCATCAGATTCGCATACATCCCCCGACGTCAAAGATGCTCCTTCATCACGAGAGGGTGGGTGTTTCAGTTATAATGACGCCCTTCGGGCTAAAGACGCAGGGGCTTACGTACCAGCGGATGATGGATCGGGTCTTCCTAGGCAGAGGGGTAGAAATCTTGAGGTCTATGTTGATGATCTCATGGTGAAGAGTAGGATGCATATTCACATCTACTCGACCTGGAAGAGGCATTCGCTACCCTGAGAAGTTCATGATGAGGCTGAACCCCAGAAGTGTGTCTTTGGGGCATGCCGGGGGAAGTTCCTTGGACATCTTCTGACCCCAGCAGGAGGTGGAGCCTAACCCAGATAAGGTAAAGGCCATCATGGAGCTGGAGTCGTCGCGCAACGCCAAAGAGGTTCAGCGGGCTGACAGCAAGCTCGCCAGGTTAAGTAGGTTTCTCTCTCGGGTCGGGGAGAAATGCTCACCTTTCTTCAAGATGCTTTGGGAAAACCAGAAGTTCGAATGGACAAAGGAGTGCGAGGAGGCTTTCCAGGCACTGAAGGGTCAACTCTCCAAGCGCCGCTTCTTCAGAGCCGAAGGAGGGGGGATCTAGCTTTGTATCTCGGGGTGGGGGCAGAGGCCGTAAGCTCCGTCTTGGTCAGGGAAGAGGGGTAGAAAGCAATTGCCCATCTACTTACTCAGTAGGGTTTTGAAGAAGGCATAGCTCCGCTACGCCATCTTAGAGAAGTTGGCCTTCTCCTTGATCATCTCGGCTAGGAAGCTCAGACCATATTTTCAGGTCCATTCAATCAAGGTAGTGACGGACCACCCCCTGTGCAAGATTTTTGAAGGGGTGGAGCACTCGGGGCGGTTGGACAAGTGGTCCATCGAGCTAAGTGAATTTGATATCAGTTTTGTGTCACGACTCTCCATTAAGGCACAAGTAGTGGCCGATTTCTTGGCCGACTACGTCGTCGAGGTAGACGGTGAGAAGCCGCTGCCGCGGGACGCTTGGAAGATGTTGGTCGATGGAGCCTCGGGAAAGCACTCCCTAGGGGGAGGGGTAGTGTTGGTAAGTCCTCAGGGGCTCACCATAGAACATGTTGTGGTCTTGCACTTCCCAGTCACCAACAACCAGGCGGAATACGAGGCCGTCATAGCAGGGCTGCGACTAGCCAAAGAGCTCGGGGTACATGACGTGGAAGTGTTCACGGACTCGCTGGTGGTGGCGTCACATATCAGGGGAGAATATGAAGCTCGGGAGCCTACCCTCATGAAATACTTGTTCAAGGTAAAGGGTAATTGTCGGTGGTTTCCAGACTTTCTCAATCCAGCATGTCCTCAGGGAGGAGAGTGCCACCGCCAATCGGTTGGCCAAGTTCGGACCTTGGGGTGGGGGAACCATGACGGAACTGTTCCACCCAGCGGTCGAGGAGGGAGAGTTGATGGAAGTGGATCGGCGACCCTCGTGGGTGGATCCCTTCGTGGCTTTCTTCACTACCGACAAACTTTCCGAAGGAATCAAGGATGTGAAGGGCTTCAGGGACAAAGCAGCGCACTATCTGATGCATGAAGGAGGGCTGCATCAAAAGATATTGTCAGGACTTCTAGCGCGATGCGTGACAGAGGAAGAGATCCCGCGGATCCTGGAGGAGGTGCATTCGGGCGGAGTGTGGTAGTCACTCAAGAGCAGAACCTTGGAGGCGTGGTCAAGGTGGTCAGGCAGGGATACTTCTGGCCATCCCTGAGAAAGGATACGACAGGTTTGCAAGGAGGTGCCAAAAATGTCAGTTATGTGCCCCCTTCAACTCTTGCCCGCCCAGAGGCTTCGAAGCATCACGGTGCCATGGCCTTTCGCCATCCGGGGGATGGATTTGGTGTGAACTTTTCCCCCGGTGAGTGGGCAGAGAAGGTTCCACCTTCTGGTAATGATTGACTACTTCTCAAAGTGGTTGGAGGTCAAGGCGTTGGCCAAGGTGACCTCCCAATTCATCAAGAATTTTGTATGGGGGGAGATCATCTGCAGACACGGGTTGCCTCAGGCCATTGCCACGGACAATGAGCATCAGTTCGCCAATGAAGAATTCATCAGTTTCTGCACCCAGTTGGGGATTGACCTCAGGTTTGCCTCCGTCCACCACCCAAGGAGCAATGGCCAGGTGGAGTCGGCAAATAAAATCATTGTGAACTTGCTAAAGAAGAAGGTAGATAAACTTGAGGGGGAGTTGGGTAGAGCAACTCCCCTCGGTGTTGTGGGCTCTGCAGACAACCCCAACACGGGCCACCAGAGAGACCCCTTTCAAACTTTCTCATGTGTGTGAGGCTGTTTTACCCGTGGAGTTTGAGGTTCGGTCTCCACGAGTCGTGGCCGCTAGCAGGGAGATGATGAATGGAGGGAAGAAAATGAAGGGGAGCTTCGGCTCTCGCTGGATATGGTGGAGGAGCTTCGAGACGTGGCTGCCGTCAGGCAGGAGGAGATCAAGCGGAGGATGACCAGTATTTGCAAACATGTCAGGACGAAAAGAATGTCAGGGAATTAAGCAATTAAAAGGAGGAGAACTGGTCACGTGAAGAGGTCGACGCCGCAGAGGTCGGATCCGTGGGGGAAACTCAATCCTCAAACTGGGAGGGGTCCCTATGTATGAAAGGACCCTGGCTAGGTCGGGAGGATACCACCTCCAGAATGTGGAAGAAGGGTCGTCCATAGAGCCACACGTGGCAGGGGCGACGACCTGAAGCGCTTCTATCCTTAGCGTGGGGTAAACATTGTATATTTTGCTATGATGTTATTATAGAGATCGTCTCTCTCCAGGTTAAAGTGATGTATTTGTGTTTTTGATCGCACCGAGTAGACTCGCTGTCCAGACTTCCATCAAGCTGGCAGGGCCGTAGGCTCGCTCGGTGGCCGGGAAAAAGTTTGTGGTTTTGAAAGACCCCGAGAGGATCCCGTTGTCCAGGCTTCCATTAGCTGGCAGGGCTGGAAGGCGCACTCGGCCCCGAGTAGACCCGCTGTCCAGGCTCTCACTGGAAGGGTCGTAGGCTCGCTTGGGGGGTAAGGGATGACCCCGAGAGGATCCCGCTGTCCAGGATTCCATTAGCTGGCAGGGCTGGAAGATGCACTCGGCCCCAAGTAGACCCGCTGCCCAGACTCTCACTAGCTAGCATGGTCGTAGGCTCGCTTCGGGGGAAAGGGAAAAAGTCTGTAGTTTTGAAAGACCCCGAGAGGATCCCGCTATCCAGTCTTCCATTAGCTGGCAGGGCTGGAAGGCGCACTCGGCCCAAAGTAGACCCGCTGTCCAGGCTCTCACTAGCTGACAGGGCTGTAGGCTCGCTTGGGGGGTAAGGGAAGACCCCGAGAGGATCCCGCTGTCCAGGCTTCCATTAGCTGGCTGGGCTAGAAGGCGCACTCGGTCCCGAGTAGACCCGCTGTCCAGGCTCTCACTAGCTGACAGAGTCGTAGTCTCGCTTTGGGGGGTAAGGGAAGACCCCAAGAGGATCCCGCTGTCCAGGTTTCCATTAGCTTGCAGGGCTAGAAGGCGCACTCGGCCCCGAGTAGACCCGCTGTCCAGGCTCTCACTAGCTGGCAGGGTCGTAGACTCGCTTGAGGGGAAATGGAAAAAGTCTGTGGTTTTGAAAGACCCCGAGAGGATCCCGCTGTCCAGGCTTCCATTAGCTGTCAGGGCTGAAAGGCGCACTCGGCCCCGAGTAGACCCGCTGTCCAGGCTCTCACTAGCTGACAGGGTCGTAGGCTCGCTTGGGGGTAAGGGAAGACCCCGAGAGGATCCCGCTGTCCAGGCTTCCTTTAGCTGGCAGAGCTGGAAGGCGCACTCGACCCCGAGTAAACCCGCTGTCCAGGCTCTCACTAGCTGGCAGGGTCGTAGGCTCGCTTGGGGGGAAAGAGAAAAAGTCTGTGGTTTTGAAAGACCCCGAGAGGATCCCGCTGTCCAGGCTTCCATTAGCTGACAGGGCTGGAAGGCGCACTCGGCCCCGAGTAGACCCGCTGTCCAGGCTCTCACTAGCTGGCAGGGCCGCAAGCTCGCTGGGGGGGGGGGGTAAGGGAAGACCCCGAGAGAATCTCGCTGTCCAGGCTTCCATTAGCTGGCAGGGCTGGAAGGCGCACTCGGCCCCGAGTAGACCCGCTGTCCAGACTCTCACTAGCTGGCAGGGACGTAGGATCGCTTGGGGGGAAAGGGAAAAAGTCTATGGTTTTGAAAGACCCCGAGAGGATCCCGCTGTCTAGGCTTCCATTTGCTGGCAGGGCTGGAAGGCGCACTCGAGCCCGAGTAGATCCGCTGTTCAGGCTCTCACTAGCTGGCAGGGCCGTAGGCTCGCTTGGGGGGAAAGAAAAAAAAAGTTTGTGATTTTTGGTGGCACCAAGTAGGCCCGCTGTCCAGGCTCCCATCAAACTGGCAGGGTCGTAGGCTCTCTCGGTGGCCAGGTATAAAGTTTGTCGTCCTTGGTAACGCTGAATGGACCCGCTGGCCAAGCTTATATCAGGCTGACAGGGCCGAAGTCTCGCTCAATGGCAAGACGGGAAGTGTGGAATAACTTAATCAGGAAACCGCTCCCGCTGTCAGGCTCTCACCTAGCTGACGGGGTAGCTGAGTTCATGACAAGCGTCGCGAAGCGCTTCGATAACATGTTTTCAAATGGCTAACACCTATCCTAAATAAGGATGAGGCAATCCAGACCCATCTCAGCATCGTCCTCTCGGTATGTCTCTTTAGACATGACCCTTTCGGCAAATTTACTTAATATATCCAATGAACGGGCTGCGGTTATCACTTAAGAGCCTAAGGCGAATGCAAAAGCACGAAGGCGCGCGCGATTGATATAAGGCAGAAAGAGAGGGTCTCAGGTAATGGCCTTTCGGCAGGGCCTATTCGACAAACTCCACTCAGCAGGAAAAGTCCTACGCAGTCATCACCTAAGAGCCTATGGTTCTAGCAAATGTGCATGGCCTTTCGGCAGGGCCTATTCGACAAACTCCACTCAACAGGAAAAAGTCCTACGCAGTCATCACCTAAGAGCCTATGGTTCTAGCAAATGTGCGGAAGCACTTCCGGACGGCAATAAGCGAAAAGTAAAGATTAACCGTTACAAACATTTCGGCAAAGACAGGAGAACTTTTATATACATATCCCAAAAAGTTACATATTCCTAGGGGTCTCTCCCCATACATCAGTTCAAAGAAAATTCAGAGAAAGAAAAATTACAAAAGGATAAAAAAGCTGGAGGCCCTCAGGAAGAGGCGCCAGATGTCTCGCTAAACGTCTCGCTGGACGATTCGCCGCTAGACCTGCCGCCCTCGCCGAGGTCTATCAGCTCATCCTTGCCCGGAGAGTCATCTTCGCAGGATCGAACAACCAGGGCAGGATCCCGCACGCAGTAAGGGTCTCGCCGCCTTCATTCAGGAATCCTAACTCCCGCAACACCTGGATCACGGTCCCGTTCGCCGCTTGAGCATTCTCTTGCATCATCACTTCTATTTCGTATTCTGAGTAGTGACGACGCTTGATCCTCTCATCCAGTGACGGCCGAACCAGGGCCTGGGCCTCCTGCATGCACTTCAGTTCGGCCTTCAACAACATGATCTCACACTCGAGACCAGCCTCGCGTGCGCGAGATAGTTGGGCTTTGGCGGAATCCTGCAAGAAAATTCGTTAGAGCTAAAGGCCGAAAAATAATCAAAAGGCGGGAGGCATTGAGAGTTGCATGTACCTCAGGCGCCGAGCGAAGGGAGAGAAGCTTTTGAGAGCTCGCCAGCTCAGCTTTTAGGGTGGCCGCCGGCCGCGGCGAGATCCCGTGACTTCTCCATGTCGCCTAGATTGCGCTCAATGTTTAGGCCGCGGTGCGCGCACATGTGCGTAAGCTCGAAGGCCCGCAGCCGGGCTATTGTAGCTTCATGGGCGAGAGCCTTGGTAGACTCCTGATCATAGACGCTTGCGTCCACTCGTCTGTAAAGCCCGAAGCCGAGCGCGAAGGCAGCACTGCTGCTGACATCTTGCTCCAGCCACGTAGGAAGGAGCGAGGAGATAGAGACCCGGTTCGCCTCCGGGTCCCCCGGAGGAGGGGTTGGCCCTCCTCATCTTAGATGCCTCTCGCCGAAGCCGAAGTTCCGATGCCCTCTCGGCACGGGCTTCGCAGGGGCAGTCTTTGAGGCTACGGAAACCTGCGCGGCGATGTTCGATTCACCCGCGACGGGTGGGGTCTCGGTAGGGATCTCGGCGACGGACTTTCCCTTATCCGTCGCAGACGGTTTTGTTTTCTTAGAGGAGGCCGACGGGGGAGCGTCGGGCTTCCGCTTCTGATCACTGGGCTTGGAGGAGGAACCCGGCTCTTCGCGGCAGGCGAGAGCGCTGGACTTGGCGAGAGCCATGGTAGCAGCGGAACCCCTGGTCTCTTCGAAGGGCTGGTGGAGGGTAATCTCCCGCTCACCTTCGAAAAGCCATGGCAGTTAGACTCATAGTTCAAGGCGAAAAGATTGCAGAAATAAGGCTGAAGGATACCTTCGCCGGCGGGAACCGGTAGAAGAGAGTCAAGGTCCCGCCGCAGGAACTTGACATCGAAAATATTGGTCCCGAAGAAGGTGACGAGATCGGTCTCGTGCCCTCCGAGTGTTGGAGGCTTGTAGGTTGCCTCGTCATACTGGACCGGCGAGAGGGGAACGTTGCCGAAGTTCCCTGACACGAAAATGAATTTCTGGGCCCAGTTATGGTTCTTATTGGCGAGACCGCTCGTCTTCACCGTTTGCCCCGAGAAGAAGACCGACCCGCCTTTGGAGGGGAAGTTGAACAACTTGCGGAAGATCGAGAGGTTGAACTCGATCCTTTCCGCCCGCATGTAGCAGCGCCATGAAGTTGGGGTTGAGCTGGGCTGGCACCACCCCGTAATATCGCAAGGACTGGTGCACTTCAGGCCAGAGGGGGGGGGGGGGGAGCCCACCTCGAAGTGGTCCAGCGGAATAGCGAGCTCCCCTTCCAGCAGGAAGTTAACGCTCTCGTCACTCCCTGGGTTGCGCGCGAAAAACTCGGGAGGGACGAAGTTCGTGACTACCGCGACGTATTCTGCCTCGGTTAGGCGGCATGGAGGGAAGTTGTGTGTGAGGAAGCTTTGAACGCACTTGGAGCGACCTTCGCTCTCGCCTGGCATTTTCGAAAAGGCGGAAAGGGAGAGAAGGTAGTAGGCGAGAGGCTCGAGACTGAGAGAGCGGCGAGAGCAAGAGAGGAGAAGGAAGAAGGTCTGAGATCAGATTGAAGTAAATGCGGTTGGTAGGTTGGCCTATTTATAGAAAATTCGGTAATCATGAGATTTTCTTAGCGGCGAAAGTGCGGATAGCAATTTTTGATAGTGTGACGCTTCGCCTTCAGCCCGGTCCCGCCAACGCTTCCCGTACCTGCATAAGGCGAGAGCCTCCGGGAAGGATCCCGGGTAAGAACAAAGCAGAGGTATAGGAAAGTAACGAGCGGGGCGCGAGAGCTAAGCATCCAGCAAGGTAATAAAAATAACAGAAAAATCAAATAAGGAAAGTTCAAATACGATAGGCTTCTCGTCGGGCGAGGGCCATGAAATAATAATGGTAATAAATGTTCTAAATGCGCAAGGGGTACATAGCAAGAAGGATAGGCTTGGGGTTGGGGGGTAAGAAGGAACGGGGGCCAGTGGGGCTCAGTACTGCTCCCATCACCAGCGCCCTCGACCTCGCCTCCCCAACCTCGGGGGTATTCGCGGGTAGTGATAAGCGGTCACGACAGTGATCTCTTGGTGGATTAGACGCAACTGGTCCCGGGCTCTCGCGAGATGCCTTCCGGGCGAAGTCTCCTCACACCCACCGATCAGTCTCGCCAACTAGATGCGTGTAATCCCTCTCGATCATGCCCATTCGCCGCTCGACTGTCGCCTCGAGTCTTTGCAGCGCTAGAGAGTCGGCTCGTCGCATCCAAACGAGTTTCGCCAAGACTTCCGCCACCCTCTTCCTCCGAGTCTTGCCATTCCCGGAAGCATCGAGGTAGTCTTCCATTTCGCTGGGGGAAGGTGGGGGCGAGATCATCTCCTCTTCCTCATTGGCTTCCGCCTCCGCAATCGGATCTCGCAAGCGATATTCAGTTAAAAGTCAAGGTAAAGCGAAAAGGCAAGGTGAGTTCCGGCTTACCTGATGCAGGGGAGGGGATTTCAGCTGGGGATTGGCGAGAGGGGCCAGACGACCCTGCGCGGGATTTCCCAAAGAGCATGTGAATTGGCTTGCCCCGTCCCGGAGGGTAGGACGTGCGCTCCAGCATATGGGTCTCAGCCGGTGGCGGGATGGCAACATTTTCCTTAGTTGGAGGCCGAGACCCCTGCGCAGGAGCGGGTGATTTAGTAATAACCCTCCCAGGCGAGAGGGGGGGGGGGGGGTGGTGGTCGGTTGCCGGGTTGATGGGGTCCTTTGGGGCGGGAGTCTTAGGTCGCCGATCGACGAGACCCGGGCTTCTGAAGTTAAGTACTGCGAGAAATCAGAGACAGCAAAGGAAAAGCATGGTGGTTAAAGTGAATGTCGGGCAGAAGCGTTACCGGAAGTAATTACGGGCTCGCCTTGGATAACGGGAGGTGCAGCCTCCGTGACCAATGGCAGGTTCTCATCGGGAGGCTGGGCTGACTCGGCGTTCGCCGGAGGGTTATCGGCGACCTCTTTCGGAACCTGTTGGCGAGAAGGGAAATATATTAAACACAACAAGCCCGCTTTGGGGGTGCCAAAAAGCGAGACAAGAAAAATACCTCTATCGGGGAAGAAGGGTTCTCGCTGTTGGGGGTCGGAGTCGGCGAAGTCGGCTCCCTCCTGGAGCGGTCCCGTCGAGCCACCTTGGCCTTTTTCTGCCGGGGGACCGGGTCTGCAGCCTTTCTTGAGAGCCAGGGGGCAAACCTAGCGCTGTCGGCGAGAGCCCTCGCCTTAGCAGCGGCGACGGTCCTGGAACTCCTTCGATAGCGATTTCTCGGCATGTTTGGTATGTGTTAAATAGCCCATGTAAAGGGCCCATTATTGGGCCCATTTATTGTTTTTATCTTCTCTCCTCCTTTAGTCCCACATCTTGTATAGGATTTTCTCCTCACTTCTTCTCCATATATATTGTATTCTCTCCGTATTTACATACTCAAGTAATACATACAAGCTTTTGTGCTCTTCCAACATGGTATCAGAGGGAGGTTGTCTCCTGTGCGGTCTCATCCTTTTTAACCGCCCAGGCCGCTCAGGCCGCCTCGCTGCGAGTCCTCACCGCTTCTCCTGCGGATTGTGCGCCTATCCGCTGCGGGCGCCTATCCGTGCGGGCTCCTATCCGCGGGCTTCTACCCGCAGGTTCTGTGGTTGATCGTTGCCTTCCTCTTCTCCTTCCTCCTCGTGGGTTCCACCCCTTCAGGCTTTTTATAGCCACCTCTCTCTCTAGTTCGTGGGAACCACCTCTTCTCTATCCGCTGCGGTTTCTGGTCTATCCGCTGCGATCTCTCTCTTCCGCTGCGAGCTCCTCTCTATCCGCTTCTCTCAGCTTCCGTCTTCTCGCTTGCGACCTCGCGGTTTCCTTTCGCGAGCTGACCGCTGCTGGCTTCATCTTGACGGGGCGGTAATCTCTCTGTTTCTGCCCTCTGGTCGCGAACTGACTACTCGCTGGTGTCCGGCTTGACCGTTGCGGACTGCTGCCTATCCGCATTCTGGTCGTGGTCCTTCCTCAGTCCTTCTCACGGCAGCCTCCGTTTCTTCTCGCAGGCGGTTTTGTCCTCTTCTCGTCGTTGACTCTTCCCTTGCGGGCTGCTCCTATCCGTTGCGGTCTGTTCCGTCTTGTCGCTTGAGTGGGAACTCGCAACCTCCTCTCCCGGCTTCTCCTTCCCGCCTCTTCTCTATCCGCGGCCTTGTCCACCTGACCGTGCGGACTTCCTTTCCGCATTTTGGTCGTTAGTCGTTTTTGCTAGGATGATCGATCTGGTGTTCGTGGTGTGACGCGCGGCCTGATTCTTTCTCGCAGCGGCCTGCTTCTTCTCGCGTGCGACCTGCCTCTTGCTGTCGCCTCTTCTGGCGCGAACTCTTTTTCTCCTCGCAGCGGCCTCCTGCCCTTCTCGCAGCGTCCTCGCCCGTCTGTCCGCATGGGCTCTTCCGGTAACTCCTCTGGCTCGACGGCCAGCCCGCCTGCTGACCGCCCGGCTTGTCCGACTGACCGCCGGCTACCACTCTAGAAGTCCGCGATGAGCTGCGCATCACTACCATTTCTCTCTCTGGAAAGAAGAACTTCGTCCCTTGGGTGCATTCCGTTAGACGGGTTCTCAGGCCAGGGCCTTCTTCCTCACCTTACTCAGGCTCCTCCTACTCCTCCTACCGATGACTGGCTCCGCAATGATGGCCGAGTTCAGACCTGGATCTTGAACTCTTTAGATGGTGAGCCGTATCAAATGGCGATGTATCATGAGACTGCCAAAGATATGTGGACTGAGCTACACTCCTTATATTCTGGACGGACAGCCTCCAGCATCTCTACGACATCCTCACTGACCTTTTCTCTCTTGACACTGGAGGGGCTTCGGATATGACTCCTTTGTTGCTCGTGCGAAGACTCTTGCCGAAGCATGGATCCAGCATCAGCGTTCACCAATGATGCTGCTGCTCAGCGTGCTCAGAAGGAAGCTGCTTGTACTGCCATCCTTATGGCCCGTCTTCCTCCTCACCTTCAGAGTGTTCGTGCTCAGGTCTAGCTTCTCTATCACACCATCATTCTCTGATGTGTGTGTCATGCTTCTCCGTGTTCCTCCTCCTCCAGATACTATGGCCCCTCCGGCCCTTCTTCAACAGGCTCCTCCACTTCTACCTTCCCCCCCTCCTTCTACTCGGGGGGGTCGTTCTGGTTCTCGCGGCCGTGGTCGCGGTGGCCGGGGTCGGCCGAAGTGTTCCTTCTGCGGGAAAGATGGTCATCTCGAGGCCACTTGCTATAAGAAAGTTGGCTATCCTCCGCGCCCGACGGCCTCTGTTGCTACTGATGCTGGTCCTCCTGATCTTGAAAGTGTCCGCCTTCAGCTCCAGCACCTCCAGGGATTGCTCAACCCACCATCTTCCTCCCTTGCCTCCGTCTCTAACACATGTACCGCTTGTCTCTCCACTGGCTTGGGTTGGATTGTGGACTCTGGCGCTACTCATCACATTACTCTGCATCAACCTGCCCAGTACCTGAATTCTTCGTATCCACAGTCCATTACTGTGGCTAATGGGGCCACTGTCCCCGTCTCCGGCTCGGCAGATCTTCCTCTCACCTCCTCCATCTCCCTCCGCTCGGCTCTTCACGTTCCGAGTTCCCCGTTCAAGTTACTTTCTGTTGGACGTCTTACTAATGATCTGGACTGTAATGTTATATTCACTTCCTCTTCTTTTGTTATACAGGATCGGCGGACGCAGACTACCATTGGTAAAGGCCGGCTGCAGAATGGGCTCTACCTTCTCGACGATTCTCCCACCATCCTCTCATCCGTATCTTCCACTGATTGGCATCGTCGACTTGGGCATGCTCCTCTACCAATCCTCCAGCGGGCTCTCCCAGATGTTTCTTTTACCCCCTTCCAGTGTGACTCATGTATCCTCGGAAAGCAAACTCGTTCATCGTTTTCTTCCCATTGTACTCGGAGCGCTGCTCCTTTTGATTTAGTGCATTCAGATATTTGGGGACCATTTAAAATTACTAGTATTTCTGGTTTCCGATATTTTATAACATTATTGATGATCACTCTCGCACTACCTGGCTATACTTACTTCGTGACCGCTCGAGCTTCCCCGTGTCTTTCGGGCATTTGTCCTCGAAACTCGTACACAATTCCACAAGACCATAAAGCTCTACGAACTGACAATGCCCGTGAGTACACTAGTCACGAATTTACTGCTTTATGTTCTGAGTTTGGCATTCTTCATCAAACTTCCTGTGCTTACACACCACAACAAAACGGTGTTGCCGAACGCAAGAATCGCCACTTACTCGACGTTGCCCGTTCCCTCATGCTTCAAATGCATGTCCCTAAAACCATATTGGAATTTTGCGGTCTCGACCGCCTGCTTTCTCATTAACCGTCTCCCGTCCTCTATTCTCAACTATGTTACTCCGTTTAGCATACTCTTTCCCTCAACCCCGACATTTCCTCTCCCACCTCGTGTTTTTGGTACCCTATGCTACGTCCACCGTTTGGGGCCTTCCTCGGATAAGCTGGATCTCGCGCGGCCAAGCATATCTTTGTTGGTTATTCACGCACCCAAAAGGGGTATGTATGTTATTCTCCTACTACCCGCAAGATCTCCGTTTCTGCTGATATCACTTTCCGCGAAAATCAACCATTCTTTCCTGCTCCTTCAACCGACCATCTCCCACCAACACCTTCTCCTTCATCCATCCCACGCCCCGTCATTCCCGCCACTCCTCCTCCGACTGTCGTTCCCTCTGAACCGACTGTCGTTCCCTCCAAACCACCAGTTATCCGCGTCTACACTCGTCGCTCTACCCCTTTCGTTGCCCCTCTGTCGTCGGTCTCTACTATGGATACTCCGTGTCCAACTGATCAGGTATTGTCTTCCACTGCTCATCCAATGGCGAACTACGTATCTCTCCATCGCCTCTCTCCCTATTTACACACTTTGGCTACTTCTCTCTCTTCGGTTGCTATTCCTAATTCTGTGCAGGAGGCGCTTCAACATCCAGGATGGCGAGCGGCCATGGAGGAAGAAATGTCTGCTCTCTGGTCTAACCAGACTTGGTCGGTTGTTCCCCTTCCCCCGGGCCAGAAACCAGTTGGGTGCAAGTGGGTGTTTGTCATCAAACATGCTGCGGACGGGACAATTGACCACCTAAAAGCCCGTCTTTTGGCTAGAGGTGTCACTCAACAGGAGGGGCTAGATTATGCAGAAACGTTCTCTCCGGTCGCGAAACTTAAGAGTGTTCGCGTCCTTATCTCTGTTGCTGTTCATCGTCGGTGGCCTCTCTTTCAGCTGGATATCAAGAATGCGTTTTTGAACGGGGATCTCCAGGAAACTGTATACATGCAACAACCACCCGGGTTTGAGACCACGGGGGAGTCTCAGGTTTGCCATCTTAAAAAGGCTCTATATGGTCTCAAACAATCTCCACGGGCATGGTTTGAAAAATTCAGTAAGGTCCTCCGTGAAATTGGCTTCAATCGGAGCCTCGCCGATTTTTTCGCTCTTTACTCGTCACTGACCACAGGAACGGTTATTCTGTTAGTATATGTCGACGATATTATCATTACTGGAGATGACTCCCAAGGGATACAGGCCGTCAAAATCCATCTAAACTCAGTTTTTCAGACAAAGGATTTGGGATCTCTTCGTTATTTTTTGGGTCTTGAAATTGCCAGAAGGCCGGATGGGCTCACACTCTCTCAACGGAAATACTGTCTTGACCTTCTTCATGATGCGGGTCAATCCGGATGCAAGCCAAGTGATACTCCTATGGATGTGAACCACAAACTGTGTGCCAGGCTTCTGACTCCGATCACCTCCTCCAGAACCCTGAATACTATCGACGCCTTGTTGGAAAACTGATATATCTCACAGTTACCAGACCTGATATCTCTTTTGCTGTTGGTCTTGTCAGCAGATACATGCACTCTCCTCGAAAATCTCATCTCCAAGCAGTAGAACGAATTCTCAGGTATCTGAAAAACGCTCCTGGCCAGGGACTTGTCTACAGGACCTTCTCTTCTGCTCCAACACTGGTGGCATATTCTGATGCTGATTACGCTGGCTCTCTTGATGACCGGCGATCTACGAGTGGTTTTTGCACTTACCTTGGAGGACATCTTGTTACTTGGCGAAGTAAGAAACAAGCGGTCGTTGCTCGATCTTCAGCTGAGGCAGAGTACCGGGCAATGGCATCTGTTGTATCAGAATTGACATGGCTTGAAAGTCTTCTAACTGATCTGGATGTAAAATTATCATCACCGGCTCGTCTCCTTTGTGACAGTCAAGCAGCCATACACATCGCAAAGAACCCGGTCTTTCACGAAAGAACGAAGCATATTGAGGTCGATTGTCACTTCATCCGGGAAAAGGTTCAAATGAAGAAGATTGACCTAAGCCATGTCCCAGGATCAGAACAAGTTGTGGATGTCTTCACGAAGGCTCTCTCCAAAACGCTCTTCTATCAATGCTTGTCCAAGCTTGGCGCATACGATTTGTACGCTCCAGCTTGCGGGGGAGTGTTAAAATAGCCCATGTAAAGGGCCCATTATTGGGCCCATTTATTATTTTTATCTTCTCTCCTCCTTTAGTCCCACATCTTGTATAGGATTTTCTCCTCACTTCTTCTCCCTATATATTTGTATTCTCTCCTTGTATTTACATACTCAAGTAATACATACAAGCTTTTGAGCTCTTCCAACAGTATGCATCTTCGTAGCGGCGCGAGAGGTAAAACGATGAGCAGCAATGGAATGAGGGTGGTCTTGAAGACAGGTTCTGGGATATATATAGAGTCGCGGTGGGACTCACAAAAGATTCCCCTCCAGGTCAGCAGACACTCATCGAATACTAAGGGTTGGATGTGTCTTTCTAAGCGCAGGGCTAGCTCGCAAAGAACGGAGATTGTGTACAATCCCGTATTCGCTAAGTGAGGCCTTGGGTCCAAGTAGGACGGGTCAGGCGAATAAGGAAGGCGAAAGGGGTCCGACCAGTCTAGGCGAAAAGACAGTCTGGCGGAAGGTGTGGAGTGTAACCTCTTCACTCAACGCTTTCAACGCTTTTTGGCCTAAGGCGTTGAGTGTAAGTGTATAACCTCTTCACTCAACGCTCTCAACGCTTTCTGGCCTAAGGCTTTGAGTGTAACCTCTTCACTTAACGCTCTCAACGCTTTCTGACCTAAGACGTTGAGTGTAACCTCTTCACTCAAAGCTCTCAACGCTTTTTTGCCTAAAGCGTTGAGTGTATCCTCTTCACTCAACGCCTCAGTATCTACAGTTTTTTAGATGAACAAAGTATGCGGGAAGGTTCTCGCCCGAGAGCAAGCGAGTGGGAGGACGGATCCGCGCTCGGCCAGGTAATTCAGAGAGCTTCTCGTCGGGGAAGGCAGAAAGGCTTCCGCCTGAGTAAGCGGAAGGCTCCCAGAGTTGTCAAATGCCCTGAAGGAGGGCGTTGAGTGAGGTCCTTGGACTCAACGCTTCCAGGCGTTGAGAGAACCAAATCCACTCAATGCTCTTTGGGTTTTCGGCGTTGAGTGAAACTTCTTCACTCGACGCTTCTTGGCGTTGAGTGAACTTAGCTCTTTCAGCGCTTCTGAAGGTTTTCGCTCAGTAACTGCCAAAGGAAACAGATGAGAGAAGCTGGCGGGAGGGGCTTCCGCCCAAGTAGGCGAGAAGCCTCCCGCCCAGTTTATTCCAGAAGCAAGATTACCAGCATGCCCCTAGAGGTATGCATATAACTATTTAGAACAACGGAGCTACGCTGTTGGCAGACCAGATTTCTGGAACCTATAAATAGACCCACAAGATATCTCAGAAGACAAGCTTTCTCATTTTCTGAAGTCTTGCAGCGCTTTCTGAGGTATCCTTAGCTCAGTACTTGGCTAAGGAGGGGAAACACTCTGAGATCTTCCGTGTTAGTGGAGGGACCTCTGTGCTGTGGCCTAGGGTCTGTTCTTTAGTTCTTAGTAGCTGGTTAGGGGTCTCGGCTTGGGAGAAGTAGGTGTTAGCTACACCCCAGGGTCCGAACTCTCGTTGGGGTCAGTTTTTGGTTCCAAAAGCGGCGCTCTGATCTACTTTGTGCCACACCTTTCGTGTCATGGTGGGGTTGATGAAATTGTGGGTACTCGCACTATCAATCAGTATGGTGACCCGCTCTTGGACGATCTTCCCGGCTATGCGCATAGTGAGGGGGGCTGTGCACCCTTCCATCGCCTGGATGGAGACCCCGAACTCGGTCAGGGTCAAATCCCCCTCTAGGTCCAGCTCGGTGGTATCCTCCTCCTCATCTTCCTCTCTCAGCATGAAAACCTGGATCTTATGACACTTATGCCCCGGAGCATACTTCTCATCGCAGTTGAAACACAACCCTTTTTCCTTTCGTGCCTGCAGTTCAGCCCATGTTAGTCGCGTCACCGTCGGTCTCCCGACCGCCGGTTGGTCCCGCCTAGCCGGTGTGGGGGTCGTGGCAGCTTTCCCTGTGGTGCGGGACCGTTGTCTGTTGAAACGTTCCTCATGTATTCTTGCCAAGCTGATAGCATGACTCAGGCTGCAGGGCATGTAAACATGAACATCATCCCGTAGGTGATCCTTTAGACCCGAGACAAAACAGCTAAGCAAGGTTCTCTCCTCCCAACGGACCCGGTTGGCCACTCTCTCAAACTCGGTGCGATATTTCATCACGGTTTCCTACTGTTGTAGTTTCTGTAACATGGCCTCGACGTCTTCATACTCCAACGACCCAAACCGAGCTGAGAATTCCCCTACGAACTCGGTCCATGGCGCAAAATCTCGTCCCCTCAAGAACCATTGCGTCCACTGGTAAGCGTCATCCTCCAGGTGGAAGGCTGCTAGCTGCACCTATTGCTCCTTGGGGATTTCCTGATACTGGAAAAACAATTCTGCCTTTTGTATCCACTCGAGAGCATCCCCGCCCCCGAACTTCGGAAAATTCATGCGAGTCCTCTTGGGTTCCATGTGGGCCCGCTGATGCGCTTGTCCAAACCCACCCATCTCATGTCCGTACCCCGCTGCCTTCTGCTGCTCCACAGGGGGGTATGGTCCCTAAGTCTGGGGAAGTGTATTCCTCCTGGGGCCACAGCTTGAAAAAAAACGTTCCCTTCCTTGTTCGCCGCCAGGGTGTTGTCCATCCCCGTAAATCCCTGCCGGTGGTGGCCACATATGCCCTTGATCGCCAATTCCGTAGCCCGTGGGGTGTCTGATACTCCGGGGAAGGGGTAATAACCCAGCGATCCCTCTAGTGGAACCACCCGGGGCTGCCGAAGGCCGAAACTGCCCCGTCGCCTGCACCGGAAGCCTCCCAAAGGGCGTGCGGCCTGTGCCGAACTCGCCCAAGCCTGCGGATGAGCCGCCCAGGCCGTGCGCTCCCGCCACCTGCTCCGGAGGCCGCCAGAACCCCGCGTGCTCCTCCTCCGGCCTCGATTCCTGCCAGATGGCCTCTGCCCGTGCCGAACGTCGGGTGCGGGTTGTCGTCCTGACCGACCTGCGCGAAACTGCTCGAACCCGATAGCGGGCACTGTTGCAGAGCGAGATCGGGCATTTCCGCCTCCGATCCCTCTGTAACCACCGCCTTTCCATTTAGGTCGTCGAGCATATTTGTGCCCTTTGAACCCCTAACCACCAATCGAGCCTTGTATCGCTCAACGACACCTTGTGAGTTCTGCTTGACGGAGAACACCCACTTACACCTACCACGTTCTAGCCAGGTGGCAAAGGGACAAGTCCCGTGTGCAATTCTTTTTCAGGGCCAACATCTCCTGATGCATAGCATCTCGCTTTTTCAACTTGGATTCTAATCGAGTCCTGAAATTAATGTAATGAAAGTTTTGATAGAATTTTTGGGGTGTTACATTCCCATCCATATAAGGGCAGGCATAAGAGTCCGTTGATTATTTAGGAGTTCATTTTGTATCCTCTCATTTGCAGAATAGTTTTTAGAGGAAAGTAACCCTAAAACACGTAAGCGTGAGGTTCCATCCTCCATTTTGCCTCGTAAGGTTGTCCCTTTTCTGCTTTTATTCCAATCACTATTCTTCTATATGTATCAATAGGCTTAATATGATCTTTGCATATTCTTCTTAAAAAGAAAATAAATGATATCTAGACCTTTTATAGTTAATAATATAACATGATTTTCTTTCCTTTCTCTACTTTTGGTGATGCTTTTGGCTTTTTTTTTATTTCCTGTGTAGATGACGAGGAACAATATCAGGCACTTCGGAAAGCAGCAAATCAACAATGGGATACAATGAAGATATACTATGAAGCTGTAAGAGCACTGCATTAGTTCTGACTTTCTAGAAATATTTTTTTGCCATTTTTGTGATCTTTGTTATTTAGTTCAATAGACAAATGTCAAGCATGTTACGCCTCTCTTTGTTTTTGAATTTGAAATGTTAAATTTGACTTCACAGGCCATAGATGCTTTTACAAATGATGACCGTACACGAGCAAGCTACTTCTTAGAGCAAGTAAATTATCTTCTTAGATGGAGCAATGCTTCTCTAGAATTAGAAGGATATAACAATTTTCAATACTGTGGTGACTATTTTGTTTTATATCAAGGGGAAACACTGTTATGAAATGGCTCGAGAAGCAGATGAGAAATCTTCTGGGTTGATCCTAGAAAAGGGGTAAGTGGATTATGTTTTTTTTCCTTTTTCAGTTTTGTTTTTCTCTTTCATTTCATCTTCAAGATGATATAGTGAAGTGTTATGCAGATTTATGATCAATATTTATGAAGTATTATGCCTTATTATGATGAATTTATCTTAATGATTGGCAGGGAACCTGATGAAAATGGCAATGACCTACCTCTTGATTTGCATGCTCAATCTGTTAATGAGTCCATTCGTTTATTGAAATTGCATCTCCTTTCTTTAGCAGGCATTCCTTGTAAGCACTCTTATTTTTCTCCAATCATAACTTCTGCCAAATTGGCTATCCATGATGTAATGGATGATATTTGTTTCAATTTCTTATAGCTTTTAGATGCTTGAAAGTAACTATAAATACAGATGATGGTGAGTCATCTAAAGGAAAGCGAAGAAGGAAAAAGGTATAATTTTACATAAATGTTAATTAAATAATTTCTTGAGCATTAACATTTAACCTAATATTAGTTTATTTTGTGATTAGATGTTTACATCATATATTATGTTGGAGTAACGACTTAAGAGCAAACTGAAACAAAATAACGAGACGCAGGTTAGGTTACAAACAAGTAAATGTTTAACAAATTTCCTTCCATATATGAACAATTATACAATCACATAAAATTTGTCCCAAAAACTAGGTTTGAAGAACTCTTCCAATCATCCAACATAAATCCGAGCACTTTTGCATGAGATGAAAAGCAACATACAAATCTTAAAATTTGCAGGGAAATCATAGAAGAACAACACGAGAGGCAGAAGATGAAGATATTAAGTTTGGCATTAGTGGAGATATGACTAAACAAACGCCATGTTTGAAAGGATTGAACGAGAAGAAATGGGGAACTCGCCACAATTTAGAAGATCAAGTATTACGAATACAAACAAGGTCGAGGGACAAGGAGACGAGGACGCGACACGTATATCGACATTGAGACTGAGGAGGAAGAGGCACACATCCCAACATGATGGAGAACTTTGGGCAGTAGTGCACATGAGGTTGCGCACTCGTCAGCTGTATGCTTTATTATCGCATATGCATTTCGAGTTGTGTAGTTATTTATTGTTTGGATGTGTGTTCTAAGTTAGGCACTATATAATCCTTATAACTTTCATGTTGTTTATCTTGCAAGTATGATGGAAATGGAACCGTAGGGGTTTTCTCTTCTCCTCTTCTCTCCCCCTTCCCCTCCTCTTCTCTCCCTCTCCACCTTCTTTATCTCAAAATCCCCGACTATGTAACATTTAGTCTGGTCCGCTCTCTTCCAGCTGTAGTTTTCGTCGCCCAAACACGATCCATTGGCTATGCGCATATCCCGCTTGCGACCATTCACTTAAGCAACTCCACCTATTTCTCCCTCGAGGCTCCTGCGATCCTACATTAACGACTCCGCTCGATGAACCGCCGCATGCTCCGCTCGGCGCACTGTCGGACCCTACTCGTTGTGATCCTCTTCCGTTCGCCGCGCTTTCCATGCACGCCTTAGTCTCCCTAGGCACCAGCCTCTCCCCAGGTTTCTCACGTGTCCACTACCCCCTACGATCGACGACAAAGTTGACCGTTCCTATTTCGGTTTTTCCCTTCATGCATGTCCCATACACTACGATCTATGGTGCATTCTGATACGCTTGTGTTTCATCCCCCTATGTATCCGAGCATCTCTTGCCCCCTCAATGCTCACGATGCGTCCATCTCTCCTCTGGGACATCATGTGTTACCAATAATAGAATAACACTTGCAAATTACGAAATAAACTTGATACCATCACGAGATATGCTCGTGCTCAACTTCAGGAGGTTGGTTCCTCCTAGAAGCTCCTCTCCAAAATGAAAGTTCTCAAACCTAGAAGATAAAAGATAAAGCTAACACTCACATGCCACCTCCTTATATGGGGGGGGGGGGGCTCACATATCATTTACCCTACAAAAACAACAACACTCAAGCCTTTATCCCACTATAGTGCCGCCCACCATCTAATAATGATGTACCCATGAGTGGGCTACCTCAGAGGTTCCCGGAACTCCGTCCGACATTACATCCATGATCATAAGGGCGTCAAAGTCTGTCATGCCGAATTATGATTAGGCGAGTAGGGTTGTTTGCAGCGATAACACAAACCCTTGTTTTGCAAGTCATTGTACATTTGTACTCTTGGTTGGTAAGGGGGTGAGTAGGGATATGACGGTTGTTGTGTGGACCCATAATGATTGTCTGGGGTAGTGGTTTAGACAGGGAAGGAAAATATGGTTGGTATGGAGGTTTGGAAGGGGGTGATGGGAAAGGAGGGTCCTCGAACGTCGCTAGGAATTCGGCTTCCACTAGCGGGGAGATGTCCATGGCTTGGTTGACAGTTAATAGTTACAGGGTGCGGAGGTGGGCTCGGATGTAGGGTTGTAAGTCATGCATGAAGTAGGCCAAGTGATGGTCGAGTGGGAGACTTGGAACATGGGTGACCAACTCGATAAATGCATCAGTGTACGAGTCAATGGAGTCGATCTGATGAACTCTCAAAGGCGCTCGATCATGTATTCGGAGTAGCGGTGATCATACCACTGATGAGGGCCTCCATGAGAATTGTCCAGGTGAGGCCGGGAGAGGACTGATAGAGCTAGCGGACCCAATGGAGGGCGGACCCTTCCATGTCGATAATTGTCGTGGAGTGTGGAGACCTGCTGCGTCTGGGGAGTTTGATGAATGTCAAAGAGCCGGGTGGCTAACGATCAGAAGTCAAGTTCGAACTAGAAGTATATAGCAAAGCGACGAAGAGGTACGAAGAAAAAGAAAAGAAGGGCTCGATGCCCCGACGAGGACAGATGTTGTGATGACTGAGCAAGAGGTTCCTGCTGATAATGGTTGACCTAAACCGTCTTGGAAGTGCATGGTGACAGGGAGATCTAAAGAAGGGTCGGTCCCATTAAATGTGGGAATGTCGAGGCGTGGGAGTTGCGGAGGAGGCAATCCCACCAGTGTGGGTTCTGCAGAGGCGGCAGGGGGGCAGAACTTTGGCCGGGTTGCAAGTTGTGGAGCATGGACATGATCAAAGTGAACTGCTTGGCTTGGGTCTTGAGACGTGAGTTGATGGTGGTGAGGGCCTGTTTGTGTACCTCCACACGGGATTCCATCTATTGATGACCCTTTGGTATAAGAAGAAGAAAGTTGATCTGTTGCCTGGCTGGCGGGATTGGGATCGTTCGGAGCTGTTGCTGGCGGACGGAATCAGGATTTTCATAGGCGTCAGCGAGTTCGTCTGGAGCTTCTGTCGTCGGACGGGATCGATAAGGAAGTAGACGGAGGCGACAGATTGGATTGAATTTGTCGGACGAAAGCAAAGCTGCAGATTGGATCTGGCCGAGCGGACGAGCGCTGCGGAGGAAACGATGGATATACGCATCACCGAGGCCGACAAAATCGAGAGTTGTGGTCAAATGTAGAAGCTGGCGGTCACGGGAGGACTATTGTTGACGTGAAAGAATGGTGTGCAGAGGAACTCAGTGGCACACGATGCGTAGCGGGGAGGCTAGGCCGGACCAATGTTACCAATAAGAGAATAACACTTGCAAATTACAAAATAAACTTGATACAATCACGCGGTATGTTCGTGCCCAACTTCAGGAGGCTGGTTCCTCCTAGAATCCCTGCTCCAAAATGAGAGTTCTCAAACCTAGAAGATAAAAGATGAAGCTAACATTCCCATGCCACATCATTACCTAGGAGGGGTGGGGGAGGCTCCCATACCATTCACCCTAATGCATATAAATTAAAATAGGACTTACAACAAGACTAATAATACGCGCATGTGTAACATCATGCAACCGATGGAGGCTAAGTTTGATGCCCTTCTCGCTATCCGCCCGAGTATTTCCTCTACCTCTGATGTGAAGTCCCCGTCGATTCTTGGAGCGCCTCTGGAAACCCCCAAGACCCTGTTCGCTCTTCAGCGGACTTCCATCACATCACTCCTTAGACGTCTCGACCTTCAATGGAATGAATCCCTTGGGTTGTATCGTGCGTGCAGAGCAATTCTTTGACATCCATCACACCCCTGAGGCCCAAAAGATTCCCAAAACTCATCGGCATGGAAGGATCGCCCCGCCATTAGGTCTACTTGCTACGATAGAATAACCCTTTCCTTTCTTGGTCGGAACTCCAGCAGGGCCTCATCCTTCACTACGAGGTTCCCTATTCAGCTACGCCATTGAAACGTCTGTGTGATGTCTTCCAATCGGGCCTCCTTGACGAGTTCATTGCATTGACAATGCACATTCCCGGCTTACCTCCAAATCATTATTTAAGTTTCTTCATTCGGGGGCTCCTTCCAAACATCTGGTCTCGCTTTCACATCCACCGCCCCCAAACGATTACTGATGTTGTGGATCTTGCCCTCTTGGTGGAAGTGGACGTTAATGTCACCTCCATCAACACCAGCTGCCCATCAGGGAGTTCTATGCCTCGATTGCTTTCCTTCCCTCTAACACCCTTTCAACCGCCACCGCATGTGCATACCATGGCTCCCCATGTCTAAGACCAATTTCTGCTGGCCCGGCCGCCGGCCAACCCCCGGATGACCAACCAGGAGTACCACAATCTTCGCACTAAGGTCTTTTGTTTTCGTTTTAAACAATCGTACTCGGACTCATGACTGAAGGAGCTCCACATCAGCATTGGAGAGGAGGACCCCAAGATCACCCTTGGGAATTTTGAAGCCCTGGAAGTCGATGACACACCACCCGACACTAGACCCCACGTGTGATTGTATTGTTTAGAATTTCTGCGCTCCACGGTTGGTGGCACCTTTGGCCCCAACACTGAAGCTCTCTGGTTGCATGTATGGCACTCCTGTGATTGTGATGATTGATACTGGGACCAGCCACAATTTCATCTCCGGCGCCTGGTGACACAACTCGACATTCGCTCGTCTCTTGCTCCTCATTTCATTGTTTACTTAGGCGACGGTCTCCACAATGCCACCAGGGGCCTCTGTATGGGTCTGGACATGACTGTGGCCCTCTGTCCTCTCCGAGCAGATTTCTACTCTTTTGAGCTCTGTGGCATTTACATCATAGTAGGCGTCGCATGACTTCATGCACTTGGTGACGTGTATGTAAAATGGGATCGCATGACGATGTGCTTTACTCAAGTGCGAGTCCATTTCCTTTTGGTCGGGGAGACCTCCCTCGCCCATCAGGAGCTTAGCTTTTGTTCCCCTCCCCACCGCACATACACACACAGTGGTAGTCAACTTTTCCCCGTACTTGTGGCACGATGTGGATCCCCGCCCAGTCGCCCCTACACCGCTCCAATTGCAGAAATGGCAGTCTCCCCTCGCTCGATGTGTGAGAGTGGAGATGGGATTGGGAACTCCATTTGTCGATGACGCTATCACATGGAGACCACCAGATGGGTGAATCTGTCCACAGTAGTAGGGTGCTTGGAGGAGGCCTAGTCAACGAGGAAGGAAGAAGCATTGACAGGTTGTTAGGAGGACTCCCATTCAAGGGATGTGAGAAAAAGTGACTTGATCGGATGAAAGGAGATTCAAGCAACTATGGGATAATGATTTCTTAATTTGATATAGATTAAACTAATATTGAAAAAGATTTTCCTCAAATTCAGAGGGTCTTTAAACCACAACACGGTCACATCCATGGAATCTTCTGAACATATGGTATCAAACTGTGCTTGTCTTGTATCAAAATCAAATTGTTGTACATTGTGTGCCACCAGGGATTGCTACACCCATACAGGATAACATAGGGACTCAAGTGTTTCAAGTTGCTAACAGCTCCAAAATAATAAACACCACCATAAGGTCATCACCATTCTACAAACTAAAAACATATGTTGACGTCTAATATGACTCCGAAGAGGAATCTGACAAGGGGAAGGGCCGGTGGAGGCAAGGGAGAGGAAGGAGGAGAGAACGAAAAGAAAATATAGGGAGCAACCCTAAATTTCATACATCCAAAATAAAATCAGAAAGAGTACAATGCAACCCCTTATAAGCGTGGGGTGCGGATAACGAAAAGCATTACAAATAAAATAATGCTTACACATAAATGAAAATAATATAACAATGCAAATAAAATGATCACGTTGGCGTTGCGTCTTCGGTCTCTCCTCCAGACGGACTCGTCATTGTCTCCCTCCACGTGCGGGCTCGCCACGACGTCTCGTCAACATGTGTGTGTCCCGTAGGCATGCGCAACCATAACAATGCCGCCGTCTGTAAAATATGTCTTATCTCCAAGGCAGTAGTCGGCGGGGTGGCAGAAGAAGTGATCCTGGAGTAGCCACGAAGCTTCAGATTCCAGATGGTAAGACCCAGCAACAGGGACCTCCTGCGAGCCAGAGTACCCATGAAGGTGGTACCGGCGATCAAGTAGCTTGGTTGGGTAGTATAGCGTCAACTGCCGACTTTCTTCCGGACCAGAGAAAGCTGGGCCGGTGGCAATCCTGTCGGAGGCTGGATGACGTCGGAGAGCGCAGTAGAAAGCACTTGGTGGTCTATCGGGGAAGGGAAAGACACGTCGGATGGGCCCGAGAGGGCCCACAGCCCCGTGGAGTGGTCGACGCCCGTGGTCCGCTGGATCGTTCAGAGGAAGATCGGAGAGCGGAGGAGAGGGGAATCACCGTCGAGGCGACATGACTGACCCCCGTGGAGGAACTACATGGTTGTAGTCGCCCAATTGATGTGTACATTGCCGAGTTTGTGGAGCCAAGCCACGCCTAAAATGACGTCGATACCGCCTAGGCTGAATACGTAGAAGTTCGCGGTCACGGAACAGTAACCCACAGAAATAGGCACGACAGTGCAACGAATCTGAGTTGGTCGATGGCGTCCATCACCCAGGCAGACCGCAACATTCATAGAGGGAACTGAAGGAAGACTAAGCTACTGCACCAGGCGCTCAGAGATGTGTGGCTTGCATTGCTGTCCACCATGATGATGATCAGATGATCCCGCGGCATGCTCGAGAGCTCCATGGTCTGCTAGCCGGAGATCCCGCCTCTCGAGGCACAAGATAATTCCAATCAGTGGAACGTAGCTGCGGTGGAGTCGAGAGTTGTGTCCCCCGCTGAGAGCTTCAGGGCCTCAAAGTCAGCCAGGGTAACCTCAGGGTAGACGTTGCTGATGATGGCATGGAATTCCTTCACGTAGCACTCATGGTTGGGGGAGTAGGGTTGACGACACCGAAAACAGAGACCCTTGCTGCGAAGCTCATTGTAATCACTATTTGAGATGCGCTGAGGGGTCGGTGGGTGGCCCAACCGGTTTCCCCAAGACGGCCGTCGTGGTGGAGGAGCTGGGGATGGTGGCCGCCAAGGTGGCCGAAGTTGGTGGTGGTCGGTCGTAAGAGCAGGTGGCCGGGGAAGGACGTCAGCTTCCACCAGACGCGCCAAGTCCATGGCGTCGGAGACTGTGCGGGGTGGTGTCGTGTGCGTGCGGAGAGCCGGAGACGAGAGCGAAAATGTGACAGTAAACCCTGCATGAAGAAACCTAGGTAATGATCGGGTTGTAGCCCTGGAACGTGGGAGACTAGGGCGACATACTCATCGACATAGTCGTCCAGGTCGGCCGTCTGGCGGACGCCTCAAAGACACTTGATAGCAGAGGAGCCGGAGTAGCTGGTGTCATACTGCCGGATCATCTCCTGCTTGCTCTTGAGCCAGGAGAGGCACAAGTTGGATTGGTGGAGCCACCGAGCCCAGTGGAGGGCCGAGCCGTCCAAGCTAACCACAGCCGTAGACATATTGTCGTGCTCCAACATGTAGTTGAGGTCGAAATATTGCTCCGCTTTGGCGATCCAACCCGTCGGGTCAACGCCGACAAAAGAAGGAATGTCGAAGGAGAGGGAAGACTGACTCGGAATGGCCGGAGTAGTGGTCTCGGAGAAAATGGGCGGCGGCCCGGTGCTGAGGAGAGAGCGACCATCCGTGGGCGAGCTGGACCCGGAGGCGGAGGTCGACGCTTGGAGGGAGTCAATCTTGGAGTGGAGGACAAGGATAGGCATGCATTGAGGCGACGAGTTGCTCTTGAGCCTCCAGAGGTGGTATCTGAAGTTGGGTCACTAGAAGAGAGAGTGTTGGGATCCATGGGCTGGAAATGTCAGATTTCGGTTGAGAATGGGCAGATCAGACTGGGGACAGCGGAGGGGTCGGCTGCCTTCCTGCAGCAAATCGGCGGAGCTACGGTTGCACAAGAGCGAGAAGCAGCCGGTGCGCGGATGTGCTGATGCGAAGCATAAGCGTATCGGAGGTGGACATGAGCCTTTTCTGCTCGTGCGATCGAAGGCCGTTGCTTGGAGCGGAGCGGATCGCGGAGCAGAGCAACGTATGTTGATGCTAGTAGGGCGGATCGAGGGCTCGTGGTGATGAAACGGCGGATCTGGGGCGGACGTGGGCGTCGCTTTGCGGAAACAAAACGCTGCGCAGAATCAGCGGATGCAGCGCTGTCGCGGAGTGGAAACAGGCATGGGATCAGGCGTGGAACAGCAGAGGCAGACGATCACGAGCACCGACGCCGAGATGGCGGGCGGTGAGGTAGGTCGGACCAAATTGATACGATTTCGGAGAGGAATTCGGCAAGGGGAAGGACCGACGGAGGTGAGGGAGAGGAAGGAGGAGAGAACGAGAAGAAAACTTAGGGAGGAACCATAAATTCCATACATCTAAAACATAATCAGAAAGAGTACCACGCAACCCCTTATAGGCGCGGGGTGCGGGTAACAAAAGCAGTGTGAATAAATAATGCGTACACATAAATGAAAATAACATAGCAATGCGTATAAAATGATCACGTCGGCGATGCGTCTTCGGTCTCTCCTCCAGATGGACCCGTCATCGTCTCCCTTCACGTGCGTGCTCGCCACAGCCTCTCGTCGGCGTGTGCATGTCCCGTGGCATGCGCAACCATAACAACGTCACATCAACCAGCTCATCATTCGTGTAAACTCATTCGTGTAAACATCTATCAAGCTTTGATCCTCTGCAATGGTAAAATCGCCACAACATCATGGACACCATAATCTGGAATGTCTCAACCTCACACCAGTTGATTGACCATTTCAAAAATTCTTCTCGATGTGTCACCATAAAGTAGCTAGTTCAAAAGTGAGTTTGGTAGTATTTGTTAAAAGGCAAGCTATAGGAGCAGAGTGAATCATGAACCTAAAAACCTAAAGGTGCATTTTTGTCAACATGGTATCAGAGCACGATTTGGGCATTTTGGCATGGGTCTCCCGCGCGACATCTCCTGCATCTAGGTTTTTTTTTCCTTCTCGTCATTTGTGGTCGGCGGTCTGAAATCATGCCACCCGATTTTCTGTTGTCCTCCGAATGTGCACCCATTTCTCCTGGAGACGTGCGTTTCTTCCGCCTTTCCTTTGGTTTTCGTTTACCGCGTCGAAGAAGATCCGATTTCTGTGCCAGTTTGATCGTGACAACCATTGAAAGCTTGGGCACCTTTTTGGACCACCTACTACTGGGTACCCACCTTCGGAAATCGATCGCGGTTTCTGTTGGAAGACGATCGTAGCGTCTTCATTGCTTGTCGGTGTGCTTATGGTCCTCTTCAACACAAACCAATAGGATCATGTCTTATCTAGTTCGTGCTTCCCCTGTCATGTGCTTCCCCTGTCAGTAAAGCTTTGTGTAATTCCTGGACGTAAAGAGGAACAAGTAATCCTCTCTTTTTTGTTCTACTTTGTCTTCCGTTGGTGCCTTCCGCTGCTCGTCCTCTGCTTCTAGTGGACTTTTCTCCATTGTCTTTTTTATTTTGCCTGACTATGGTTGGTTCTTCCATCTTCAATATGCTTTCCACGCCATTTCCTCTCCTTATGGGGGATAACTTGAAGAGTGTTGTCATTCCTGAAGGGTCGGGTGATCAAAGTAAATTCGTTGGTGGAGGAAATTCGAATGTGAATTTCTCTCATAGCGTTACTCACACCAAATTAAATATTATGAACTATCTCTTATGGGCTCAATCTATGCGTATATTTATTCAAAGTTGTTAAAGATTTGGATTTATTGGAATTCTTATGGGCTCCCACCAAGATGGACCCCACTTATGAGAAATGGGAAGGTGGGAACCTTACAATGATCAATTGGCTTATCAATTGTATGGAACCCAATATTACTAACCAATTATTGTTTTGTCAATCGGCTAAGGAAATATGGGAATAAGTTGAAAAAAATTATTCAAAAAAGAAAATCTTGACAAGGATCTGTCAAATTCTAGCTAAGCAGACACACATGATGGATATGAATGACTTTGAGGAGTTATAGGGGAGCTCTCCTGTAGTATTTAGAATTTTTTGAAATAAAATTATTCGTAAGGCAAGCTGTATGCTCACTCAATGGTGATCATGTCCTGAGAAGTGACTAGGGCTTCTAATATATTCTCTTGGTGCGGCTATGGGAGCGGAATGAATCGAGGACACAAAAACCTAAAGGCGTGTTTTCTTCAACAGTCTTCTCTACACTAAACCCATCTGCCTCAGTCACAGCTGGTTCATGATCTTTTACAACTGAATCTTCTTGCATTATAACCTCAAAAGGAGCATCGCCAACTAGCTCATGATCTTCTACAGTTGTATCAGCTTCTGTAAGAATTTCAAAACTCTTAGCTTTACTCATCAGTCATCACTTGTTCCTCATGATGTACCTATGCAACTAGATCATCTCTTTTCTATTTGGGCTCTTCAATAGATGAAAAGTGATGATACCTCTGTTATGGGCTTGTTTTGTTGGTGGATTGTTGGAGGTTGGGGATACAAGGGCAAACCCTAGAATGGTGGAGGATAAGGAAAAGTTAGAATAAGCTTGGGGGAAGAGGAAAATCCTAGAGGAAAGAAGAGAGCTTAGAGAGTGAGAGAGAGAGAGGAAGTTAGAGGGATAAAGAAAAGTTTCATTCATTGATTGTTTACCTATAAACCCAGATGCCACGGGTGTAAATACCCAATACAACTAAAAACACGAAATATTAAAACATATAAAAAAACTACATAACGACTCGACTCATAAAATATTAAAATACTTAATACTCTTGACTCGATATAATAAAACTCCTAATACTAGATAACCAACGACATGAGGTCCATAACACTCCACCCATCCTTGAAATCGAGCTTGTCCTCAAACTCGAACTCTAATAGGATGATTGGCTCCTCTGGCTCCTTGATATCGCGCCAAAATAACGCCTTGTAGCGTGTCGCGGTGGAATTGGCAGCGAGGTGTAGCGGAGGCGCCGTCGGAAGGACGAGCGGCTGAAGCAATGAGTCCGGCTGGTTCGGCGGAGAGGCGGGAGGTAAAAATGACAGGATGACCGAGGGAACAACGGCCGATCGAATGAAGGGGTCCGGCGGGACCGACGACGTGGCTGCGAACAACGGCTGGAAGATGGCCGAAGAAACCATGGTCAGCGGAAGGTACGGTTCCGACGGGGACGGTGGGAAAACAACAGAGCGGTCAGAATTCACCGGAGGTGATGATGGAGCATGAAGACCATCGACGAGCTGTGGGCAGACAACTGGCGTAATTGACAGTCTCGTCGGCGGGCAAGCCGGGGCGGCAGCATGCGCGGGCATGGAGGGTTCTGACATTGGGAGAGGTGGAACGCCCAAGTGTCCCGAAGTTACTAATTTGTCGAGTGTGGTGTTGAGGCGAGAGGTGGAAGTGACTTGAACATCTTCCACAACGTCGAACAAAGGGCGGCTTCATTTGCGGCACTTAGTTTTATGTCGTGTAGCTGCATGTTCATCATAATTAATTGACAAAATAATTAATTCAAAGAAGAATTAATTCAGAAATCAATTAGTCGGGGAACTGTGCTTGGCTGTTTTGGTTTGCTGTGCGGGAAATAAGAAAATAATAAAAAAAAAAGAAATGATGGGATTTGGGATTTTGCGGGACTTCAGGAAAAAAATATAGGAGTTGTGCTGCCCGATGATATGATGGGGCTCGATGCTTGGACGGGATGGGGTTCAATATGCAGGGGTAGGGTGAGGACAAGCAATTGTTGATGGGGCTCGATGAATATCGAGCGACTCGATATTGCAGCGAAACAGGCGTGCGGAACCAGACGAAGCAGGTGGCGTGCGAAGATGGGCTGCTCGAGGACGAAGCAGATGGCTCGAAAACTGTTGTTGGAGGCCGATGAAGACCGAGTTGAAATCAAGTCGTTTTATTTCTATTCTATTGTATTTTACCCATAAGGGTATTATTGTCTTTGTACCTTTCTCCCCTACATATATATGTGTGGGGAGTCCTCTTTTATAATTAATTAAATTTCTCCTTCTCAACTTGGTATCAGAGGACAAGAAAAACTCGAACCCTAATCTTCTCGCCGTCGCTCGCCCTTTCTTCCTCATTTTTCGTCGTTCGGCCGCTCCCCCTCCCCCGATTTGGTCTCCTCCGTCGCGCATGGAGCCCAACGGCCCTCTCGCTGGCAGCGGTGCATGTTGAAGGTGTCAGCCGTCTCCTCATGAAGCATCGCATAAGCCCGTTGCCTGCGCTCCCTCCCTCTGCTGCCTGACATCGACGCTATTCCGCGGTCGACATCGACACCTTGCCGCTCTCTCGCTGGCGCTCCCGCTCTCTGCTGACCGTCGCTGACGCTCCCGCCCTCTGCTGCCCGCCGATGCCGCTCTCTACTGTCGCTCGCTGACGCACCCGCTTTGCCGCGCCTCTATGTTGCCCTCTGCTTGTTCTCGCCGCTGCTTCTCTATCGATGCCTTCTGATCGTTCCTGCTGTCTTATTTTCTCTTTGTGTGATTAGCTCGTTGCCCTTCTGGACGGGATGTTCCTTCGTCATGGATGATTCATCGACTGCGGTTTATTCTACCTCCCCGGTAGTTATGGATTCCCCGATGGGTGAACCTCAGCGGCCCTCTGGCCATGCTGGCTCCTTGAAAATTACCACGGTTCCGCTGGATGGAACGAACTACCTCGAATGGTCTCGTGCAGCACAACATGTTATCCGCAGTCATCAGTTGTTTGGGTACATTGATGGAACTAAGGTGGCACCATCTAGGGCCGATTCTTCCTGGCCGCGATGGGATTCTGAAAATTCTCTGATGGTATCCTGGCTTCTCCATTCTATGTCCCCCAAGGTATACCGCAGTTATATGTTAATGGACCCAGCCTTCGAGATTTGGACTCGAGCCTGGGAGACCTATTCTCAGATTGGGAACTCCACTCAGGTTTATGAGCTCACCCGTCGTGTGTTGGAGCTACGGCATGGATCTATGACTGTTTCCACCTACTACTCCGAGTTCGAGCGTATATCTCAGGAGTTGGACTACTTCGACCAGTTTACACCTGCCAGCACTGCCGATGCAGTCCTGTTGCAGAAGCGAGACGAACGATTCCGCCTACATGTGTTCTTAATGGGTTTAGGGATGGAGCTAGATATGGTTCGCACGAATATTCTTCATCGGTCTCCTTTTTCATCTCTTTATGAGGCCTTCAGTATGGTTCTTGGCGATGAAGATCGTCGACGTTCTCTCAGCACTGCGGCTCCTCTTCCTGACCGCTCTGCCTTTACGAGTACTGGACGTGGTGACTCCAGTCATACCAGCACGATTCCCACGTGCACTCATTGTGGTTGTCGGGGCCATTCTCGCGAAGTGTGCTTCAAGCTTCATCCACACCTTGCTCCACCTGGATATGTCTTTTGCCGTGGACGTGGTCGTGACCCTGGATGTGGGGGATCCCGCCAGACTGGTACCCGCTCTCATGATGCTGCTTATTCCACAGAGATGCAGGAGGGCCATCATGGCCAGCCCCCGGATCACTTCACTACATCAGAATTGGATGCTCTGCGACGCCTGCTTCACTCTCAGTCTGATCCTACTCCGAGTGGTACTTCCTCTTTGTTTGCTACTGTTGCGATGCCCAGTGCCCATGCCGCTATGTCTCCTCCATCTAAGTGGATCATTGACTCCGGAGCCACTGACCACATGACCGGGTCCTCTACAGGTTTTTCTTCCTACACCCTCTTGTCTGGTAAGTACAAGGTTGTCTCTGCCAATGGTACCTTGTCTCCTATTGCCGGCAAGGGGTTTTTTTCATGTTCCTCTTCTCTTCCTCTCTCTTCCGTCTTGCATGTTCCTTCATTTCCCCGCAGTTTACTTTCTATTAGCAACCTTACTAAATCTCTTAACTGTTTTGTAACTTTTTTCTCTGATTCTTGTATTTTTCAGGAACTGGGTACGAAGCGGATACTTGGCAGTGGTAGGAATCGTGGTGGTCTGTGCTACATGGATACTACACCATCATCCCTTGCTCTTTCTTCTTCGACTGCTACTGCTACTGACGCTCTCCGCTGACACTTGCGTCTTGGTCATCCGTCTCCCGTTTATCTCCAGAAACTCTTTCCTACTTTATCTCAGTTTATTCCTAGTTTAAAATGTGATGTATGTGTAATGTCTAAACATGTTCGTCATTCGATATCCCATTTATCTTCTCCTAGTAGTACACTTTTTGCTGTTATACATTCTGATGTCTGGGGACCTTCCCCGATTGTGCCTTTAACTGGCTATAGATGGTTTGTTATCTTTATTGATTGTTTTTCTCGTACTACGTGGGTTTATCTTTTGAAGAAGAAAGGAGAAGTTGCTTCTGTTTTTCAAACCTTTCATAAGATGATACAAACACAGTTCAATGGAACCATTCGTGTTTTTCGAAGCGACAATGGGGGGAATATGATGATCGTGGTGCATTTGGGGCCTATCTCTCGAGCAATGACATCCTCCACCAAACCACGTGTATCTACACTTCCACCCAAAATGGTGTGGCCGAACGAAAAAACAGGCATCTCCTAGATGTTGCCCGTTGTCTCCTCACCTCCATGCACCTTCCGAAATCCTATTGGGGTGATGCCATCATGACGACCACTCATCTTATCAACCGTCTTCCTTCACGGGTTCTAGAGTATCCCACCCCTCTCGCGTGTCTTTCTTCTACGACAGTTGTTCATACCTCTTCTCTTCCACCCCGCGTGTTTGGGTGTGTCTGTTTTGCTCATGTTCATCAGCCACTCCGTGACAAGCTCGATCCTCGAGCTATCCGTTGTGTTTTCCTTGACTATTCTACCACCACCAAGGGGTATAGGTGTTATCACCCGCCCTCCAGACGTACTTACTGTACCATGGACGTTACGTTTCGCGAAGATGAATCTTATTACTTAGCTTCGACTCCTTATCGTCAGGGGGAGGAGGATAATGATGTTATTGGTGTTGTTCCTCTTCCTGTTATCCCCCTTGGGCATGGTACCGCTCCTACTTCCACTATGCCATCCACTACAGATATCCTGCATATACCTTCCACTATGTCATCCACTACAGATATCTCTCATATACCCTTCTCTCATCATCCATCTTTCATCACGCCGCTACCTCATGTTTATCATCATCAAAAAATAGGTGAACAACCCGTCATTGTTCCGCCGCTGCCAATGCTGCCTTTGGATTCAGATCCTGATGCTGATTTACATGTTCCTATTGCTCAACTAAGAGGTAAGGCCTGGTGTACCGAACACCCCATTTCTAACCATGTTGCTTATAATCATCTCTCTAAGCCTCACCAGTCTTTTATATTTCCTTTTTGTCCGGGATCTCTATTCCTAAGACATGGCAGGAGGCACTTGGCATTCTAGTATGGGCTCAAGCAACGAAGGAAGAAATATCCGCTTTGGAGAAGAATCACACATGGGATGTCATCCCTCTTCCTCCTGGCAAGAAACCCATTGGTTCAAGATGGGTCTTCTAAGTCAAGCAGAATCCGGATGGGAAAGTCGAGTGATATAAAGCTCGGTTGGTTGCTCGTGGTTATACCCAGACTCAGGGGATTGATTACCAAGAGACCTTTGCACCGGTTGCAAAGATGGACTCTATTCGTGTGATCATATCATGTGCTGTGATTTTAGATTGGGAACTTCATCAACTGGACGTCAAAATTGTGTTCTTGCACGGGGACCTCGAGGAAGAGGTGCACGTGGTCTTTCCTCCAGGCTTTGTGAGGAAGGGACAAGAGAGCCTTGTTTGTCGCTTATGGAAGTCCTTGTATGGGCTGAAGCAGTCCCCTAGGGCATGGTTCGGTATATTCCATAAGGCCATGATCCAGTTTGGCTACAAGCAGGGACGCTCTGATCATACCTTGTTTGTCAGGAGGAATGAAGAGAAAATTGTTGTTCTGATTGTCTATGTTGATGACATTGTGATCACAGGAAATGACACAGATGAAATCTCCAAATTGAAGGCCCGTCTCTCAGCTGTGTTCGAAGTAAAAGACCTGGGAAGGTTACGCTACTTCCTAGGAATTGAAGTAACCCGTTCTGACAAAGGTATTTTTATCTCCCAACGCAAGTATGTGTTGGACCTACTAACGGAGACCGGTCTGCTCGGTTGTGCCCCTGCAAACACCCCTATAGAGGAGAACCATAAGATCGATGAGGATATCAATGGTGATCGTACAGATGCCTCCAGTTATCAAAGATTGGTGGGAAAGCTCTTATATCTCTCGCATACTCGCCCCGATATTACATATACTGTTGGGATCCTGAGTAGGTGCATGCATGCTCCAAGAGTCAGACACCAGGAGGCAGCTTACTGTGTCCTCCGGTATTTGACGAAGTCCCCAGGACGGGGGCTAATGTTCTCTAAGAACAATCACTTGCGGATCGATGTTTTCACTGACGTTGACTGGGCTGGATGCCACGATGACCGGAAATCTACAACGGGCTATTGCACATTCATTGGAGGAAACCTGGTCACATGGCGTAGTAAGAAACAGAATGTGGTGGCCAGATCAAGTGTCGAGGCTGAGTACCGGGCAATGTCTCAAGGCCTCTGTGAAGGCCTGTGGTTGCGTACCCTACTGCAAGATCTGGGGATTCAGGAGGAAGCTCCCATATCCCTGTACTGTGACAACAAAGCTGCCATCTGTATAGCACACAATCCAGTTCAGCAGACAGGACCAAGCACGTTGAGGTGGATCGCCATTTCATCAAAGATCATCTTGAAAAAGGAAGCTTAGTCACACCCTTCGTTCACTCCAGAGATCAGTTGGCTGATATCTTCACCAAGAGTCTAGGATCCGATGTCTTCACTGATGATACTCATAAGCTCGGAATGACGGATATCTACCGTTCGACCTGAGGGGGAGAGTTGAAATCAAGTCGTTTTATTTCTATTCTATTGTATTTTACCCATAAGGGTAGTATTGTCTTTGTACCTTTCTCCCCTACATATATATGTGTGGGGAGTCCTCTTTTATAATTAATTAAGTTTCTCCTTCTCAACTAACCGCAGGGCTCGATGATGATGGGGATGGATCTCGAGCGGCGCTGGAAGCTTGCGGGTTGCGGGTTTAGCGACGTGGGGAGTCGCGTGGTGGTTTGTTAGAGTCGATGATGGACGATCGAGTTGATTAGGAAGCTTCCCTAGTTGTCGGGGAACTGCTGCTGGTTGTAGCAGATCGCTCTGGAGGATATGATACAATGCTGACTTGCGGAAACAGCAAAGGCAGCAGGTGTGGAGCAGTGGAAGAGTCGACCGAGGAAGAAGGGCTCTGATACCAAGTTGTTATGAGCTTGTTTTGTTGGTGGATTGTTGGAGGTTGGGGATACAAGGGCAAGCCCTAGAATGGTGAAGGAGAAGGAAAAGTTAGAAGAAACTTGGGGGATGTGGAAGAGGAAAACCCTAAAGGGAAGAATAGACTTTAGAGAGAGAGGGAGAGGAAGTTAGAGAGATAAAGAAAAGTTTCATTCATTGATTGCTTACCTCCAAATACAAGACAAAGGTCTATTATGTAAGACCTAGATGACACGGGTGTAAATACCCGATACAACTAAATGCATGAAATATTAAAACATATAAAAAGACTACATGACGACTCACTCATAAAATATTAAAATACTTAATACTCTTGAGTCGATATAATAAAACTCCTAATACTATATAACCAACGGCATGAGGTCCATAACAACGTCCTAAAAGCACAAACATCAGAAGCAATAATGGGCTTAAGAATGTTTCTTGCTCATAGCTTTCCAGCAGGAAACATATTGGTTTTAATGATAAATTCATCAAAATGATTAAAATGCTTCATTGTCATAATTATTTTAGCATTATGATTAATGTTGAATCTTCTGGCTAATTTCTAAAAGTGATATAAAGCAAGTGCACTTTATCACTTCTCATATTTAACATTTCTCGGGAGTTTGAATCAATTTTTTTTACAAATAGCAAGTCAAAGTGGTATGATGATGGTGCTAAGGGACTAGGGATTTCTTACAACTTGTATGCAAATGATACCATACTTTTTTCAAGGGATGATTTAGGCTCCGTTTGAGAGGACTTATTTTCACCGGTCAAGCGGTTACGTAAGGTCCGGTTCATGCGGTGTAACCGCTTGACCGGTGAAAATAAGTCCTCTCAAACGGAACCTTAATATCTATTACAAAAGTGTCTAAAGTGCATGTCTAATTTGAAAGATGCTCTGAACAAACCATTACTAAGCTTAAAAACAATATCCACATTTCAAAGCATGTTCCTCAAAAATTTTAAAAATTTTAAAATATTTTAGGCATTTAAATTGGATCTGTGCCTTCCCATTATTATGGAATTTCTGTGTATAATGGCAGATCCAAAAAGTTTTATTATGTTCATGCTTTTAAAGCTTCAATGAAAAACTGAAGGATGGCATCAAATGAATCTAAATCTAGCTGGACGGCTCACTCTTATTATGCCTACTTTGCACAGTTCTAACATTCATACCATGATTGGTAAATAACTTTCTTTAACTTTCTTAGATATGGATAATTGCAGATGAATTCCTCTGGTACAATAGACATTATGTTCACAAACACAATTTAGTTTCACACTCAAAATGTAGTAGGAGTTTGAATAAGGGTGGCCTTGGTTTTAACAATTTGGTGAAAAGAAATAAATTTTACAGATTACAAGAGATTTGAAGAGATAGGAAAACTATTAACCTTAGCAACATTTACTTGAGGATTTATTTTAAAAGGGGAGTTATGTCTACTACTGAGCCAAATTTAAATGCAAGGAAAGATTTAGGAAGAAGTATGATGCTAAATATTCTAAACCCTATACTCAACTGTCTCACATCCAGGAATCTTTTTATTTTTCTGTTGAAGGCATTGGTCAGTTAAAGGGTATGAAATATGGTGTTCACAATTTAGAATTCCGATGGAGACATATTTGAGAAAGTGTAATATTATTGACACATTGATGCTGGTTTCAAAAAAAAAATTGCTGCACAATGGATTTTTCATTTACGGTATTACTAAATTAAACTAGTGTTATTTTGCTATTCAAGGCAAATTATTGACATTAAGGGATGTCTAAGGCTCCGTTTGGCACAACGCTTTTGCTCTAGTGAGCTTGGGCAAAAACGTCATCGTCATAGAATGTATGCTTGACATGACAATGGTTACAACCCCCATCAAGGAAATAAAACTAGTTTTGAACATAGAAGTGGATGAAGCTTCTTAGGTGAGGTCGGGTGTTCACGAACGACGGTTCATAACCACCGCGTTCATAACCGCCACCGCCGTGCCAAAGGGTATTAGAAAAGCTTACCTCCAAGGTCTTAGTAAAGTTCTTTATTTGAGAAAGTTTGCAAATATGATTATTTTTGTATTGTCTTTATAGAGTCTGTTCTTGTTTCCTTGTGAACATAAAATACTATAAAGTTACTCACATCTCAATGCTTACTTTATGTTGGAAGAACATAGTAGCTTCAAAAAGTGGTGAGATGAATCTATCAAAATATAGATCGAATTTAGGAAATGTCTTTATGTATTATAGAGTGTTCAATAACTATGCTTGCAATAAAACAAACCCACAAATTAATGACCATAACCTCAAGCAAATAGAGTTTTTAATGATTGAGCAATTATGAAATTTAATATAAGATTCAACAATGAAAATATGACAAACATTAAAAGCGCTCTCATTGGAGCTAGAACCTAATTTACTTATCTTTATTTTTAAATCATTTTGTGATCAAGCCTAATTTACTTATCTAAAAGCGCTGCGTAGCCTACTGTCATACACACTACCCCACCTTGGGTCGCTAAATTCTCAACATGCCCGTCATGTGTCGGATATTTGGCCTCTAATATTTGGACTTTTAATTTTCATTGAGTGACGTGCGTATAGTCCACTGGCTGATACCATGTTAAAACGAAAACATCCAATCTAAAATCATTTTGTTATACTAGTTTCCGATTAAATTTTTGACAAGAAAATTTGTAATATTTATTATTATTTTCAAATCTTATCCATTTTATTGCTCTGGTTCTTTGCAATTTCAGTTGATATTGGCTTCGTTTGGGCCTGGCACGACTTATTTGCTCCTCTGAGTTTGATCAAAAACGCCATTATCATAGAATGTATGTTTGACAAGAGGGATTCCGGTGGAGGGCTCAAAGAGGGATTTCGGTGGTGGATGGACCAGATCAGGTAAGGGGAAGGCTGGATCTAGGCTGGATCTAGGCTGGAATGCCCAGATCTGGACAGATTTGGCAATGATCAGGTGTTGGGAGGTGGATCCACGGGTTGGGAATTGGTGGCAGCAAATAGGGAGTGGGGAGGAGTATATCCGGGCCGGAGTGCCCCAAATCTTGGTGGTGGGGGGCGGTGGCAGCAAGGGAGGAGGCAGTTAGCTGTTATGGGAGGGGGAAATAGGGCGGCGGCTGTTGGATAGGGAGGGAGGGGCTCTTACACAGGTTTTGGGTGGTTTTAGGGGCGGCGGCCAGATAAGGAAGGGGGGGCATGAGGTGTTGAGGGGCGGCGGCCTGAGGTTGCGTGGTTGGAGGGAATAACAGAGGGGCGGCAGCTTGGGGCCGAGGGGATGGATAGTGGAGGAAGGGTGGTCGACTGATCTGGGAGGGGAAATAGGGGCGGCGAGATGGGTCTCTGTAGGTGGTCGGCAGCTGTGTCAGGCAGGAAGGGGGTGCAGATGGAGGGAAAAAACACACTTACCCAAGGAGTTGTCACCAAAGGGACTCCACGAAGTCGGCATCGCGGAGGGAATCACCGGAATGAAGGAAAAAACTTTCCACACATTCAACAATGAATAAAATACTGCAGCCCTAAACATCATAATTATAAGAATCTGAAATTAGGGCACCGGAATCAACGGTTATGATTGGTCGTTGGTTTCGGGGCCAAAACTACATGAAATAATATCCGAAAAATACAAAGCTATATATGAAATCGATTCACAACGCGAATCCGGACGCATCCGTGGAGTCGGATCATCGATCCGAGCATGCCATATATGGTAAGTCGTGAAACCGCATCACAAGTTATGACCGCTACCAAGAAAATAAACTAGTTTTAAGCATAAAATGCACGAATTTATTTAGGTGAGGTTGGGCGTTCACGAACGACGGTTCATGACCACCGCGTTCACGGCCGCCGCCGCCAAACGAAGCCATTATCATATTAGCATGCATCGTGAAAACGGATTCAAACCTTTACAAAAACATCAAAAACCTGTTTATAAATTCTGAACCATTCGATTTTATTGTGCACAGGTTCTGCAGCTTCTGGAAGACGAGTCCATCAATTGGTCTGAAGTGGAGGGCAGCCCTGGAATAATTCTGATACCGCTCGATGAAATCGACCCCAGTATGCTCAGCTTTGAAATTGATTCTTGACATATTCGCTCGTCGATATGAAATGCTCAAAGCAGCCATCAGACTGCCCTGTGAATGTTGTTTGATCCAATTCCTTTTTTGCTAGATCTTCTTCCCCCAACAATTTATTGTAGACCCTAAAATCATAAACATTGCAAGCTATAACAAGTTTATATTCTAGTTTGCCACTTAATTCATAATAAGAAAAATGCATCAACCTCATATATTCTCATTTGTTAATTATAGACGTAGTTGGCCTCTGTTTTTATTGGTCTATGCTATATAAACTCTGTCATTCTAGGGTTTAGGTCATTTTAAAATTTTAAATTCACCCACTTTCTGTAACAAACTTTATTTTTGATCTTAGTGAAAAACGGATTGACGACGTTGACCTTCTGTGCTTTCATTTTATTGTTTGTTTGACCATTTTTACTCTAGTTTCCATAACATCATTTTGCACTTTACGGTGCAATGCAGTCATCCAATGGCTACGAGTACATCACATCTTGTGCGGGGATGCATGCACATCTCAAATCGTGATGTGATGCTCTCGTAATTGTTGGATTGTGCACTGCATCGTAAAGTACAGCGCATCCCTTTTTGGCAAGTTAGTTAGACTATTATGACTCTTTTTGTGAGGGTTTTTTTTGTCCAGTGCGGCAGGCTCCATTTATTATCAGAGAAAGAAGTGCAGTTCAGGAAAGCGTTCAATCTGCAGTGCGGCGGTGCTTTATTAGCAGCCTGAATTTTAGCATCTTTTTCGGAAAAGAATTGCAGCTGTAGGTTTTTTTAATTACATATTATTATATATATAAAGTTATAATATATTATAATATTTATAATTATATTATAATATATATTACATTATAATCTAATATGTCTAATATATATTATATTACGATATAATACTATATATTATTATATTACGGTATAATATATATAGGGTGGTGTTAAAGGCACATCATTTTTGGCTTTGTGCACACCAATACTATGTGCACCGATTGGAATTTTATGTGCACACCATCTTCGGATTTGTGCACACCGATACTATGTGCACAGTCTGAGAAAACATAGTTGCAATGTATGTGGACTCGTTGGGCGTCGTTGCCGTCTCCTTCATCAGAGCAAACAGATCGACGGCAAGGCGGTCATGGCCGTGCATCGCGAGCCCTCCGATCATCACGTTCCAAAGCACGACGTCTTTGCTCGAAACCCGGCGGAACACCTCCAAAGCTGCTTCAACGCACCCTCATCTGCAGTATATGTCCACAAGAGCTGTGGGGAGGATGACGTTGTCGTGATTGCATAGTTTTTTTAAAATGAAATACGCGCATTTTTGAACTGCGTCTTCTACGTGCATTTTTATGAAACATGTTCAACATGAAAGTTGTAGATCTTGACGATATCTACAACTTTCATGTTGAACACTTTTTGATTTAAAACCGTTTAGGCACCCGATTTGGCCCTCAAAAAAAATCACACGGAACATATGAATGTCCGCGTGATTTTTTTCGGGGGCCAAATCGGGGGCCTAAACGGCTATAAATCAAAAAATGTTTAACATTAAAATTGTAGATATCGTCGAGATCTACAACTTTCATGTTAAACACTTCTCCTGAAAATGAACGTAGAAGACGCAGTTTATAAAAGCGCGTATCGGAAAGGGGGAGGCGGGCTGCTTCTACTTTAGTTGGGTGGAGTTTAGAAAACCTAAATTATTAAGGATTATATTTTTGATGGGTGTGCACATAGCCGCAAATGGTGTGCCTTTAACACCACCCTATATATAATATAATATTAAAAAAAATATTTTAATATAAATTATATATAATATATTTCATGATTTTTAGAAATTTTTTGATCATGTGTGTTAAAATTTGTGAAGTGAAAATGGGTGATCAGGCTGTCCGGGCGGTCTGGGCGGACTGTCCATGCGGACTGGTAGAGCAGCTTGGCGGTCTGGCGTTGGCGGCCTGCTGTGGCATTCTAGAGGTAGCCGTGCGAATAGGTTTGGAGTTCGCCATGGGCGGACTTGGATCTAAGTCCGCCTGCTTGCTTCAGTGTTGCGGTGTTGGAACCTATCCGCGGACTGACTGTGAGTCCGGCAGTTGGCTTCTGGCTTGACTGCTGAGCGGTTTGGAGCCTTGTTTGGCGGACTGGTTTGGTAGCTGGCGGACTGGGCTTTGTCCGTCGAGCTTGCGCCATATGTTGGCGGATTGCTGGACTTGGTCACACATCGTGACAAGTCCAAGGTGTTTGTTAGTCCGCAGTGTCCGTTGTTGACCGGGCAGTCTGCCTGTTGGCCGTGGACACGTTGCGAGCTGGAGTGGTGTTCGCGGTATCCGCAGAGTCTGCTTGTTGATCGGGTGATCTGTGTCTGTTGGTCGTGGATGTGTGTGTGCGGTCGGGTGCCGTGTCTGCGTATAGCGTGCGGACTGTTGCAATGAGTGGGGTGTTGTCGTGTCCGCTTGCTGTGCAACTTGCGGACTGATGCGGTGTCCGCCGGGTTGCGGACTGGCTTATTGCCTTGGTGCTTGGTTTGGCTGGTGTGCGGCCATGTCCTTGCCGACTGGGCGGACTGGCTGTGCTAGCTGCGATCAAGGGGCGGTTAGCCTATCTCATAGGGCGGTGATCACACTCCAACCCGCTCCTATAAATTGGACCCCCCCCCCCGACACCTCATTTGTAACTGAGTGAACAGTAAGTTGAACTCAGATTAATTGCTGCGGACTCGGTTTTCCTATCCGCGCGGTTTGAGCAGGCTTAACTGGTTGTTGTTTGCAGGTGGCGCGGCTAGCACTGTGGAGCCAGGAGTTTGGTTCTGACTTCGGTCAGGTTCAGTGAAGTTTGTGAATTGCAATCGGCGGCTTACCAGTTTTCTCTCTGCTTCATTTTTCCAAGTTCAATAACCTGTCCGCCTGACTCGGCGGTTAGGCAGTCTGTTCTTCAGTTCGGCAGCAGCTTGCAGCAGTCAACGAATAACGGTATGTCTGCGCGACCTCGCGGTCTCGGCGGACTCCATGTTCTATTCGTCATCTTCAGCAGCTCGGGCGGTCTCGGCGACTTCGGTGGACTGGGCGGTCTCGGCGGTCTCCGATTCTGTCCGCTCGGATTGATACTTGTAATTTTTTCTGTTTTCCATTGTGTACTGGCGAAATCATGTCTCGTCATGTATACCTCGCCCTGTAAAGAAGATAATAAAAGTTTGATCTACTTGTCTCTTCTGGATTGCTTCTGGTGTTTGAGCTTGCTTTTCTGTTTCCGTTTGATCAAGGTGTGATCTTGATAGCTCTGAGAATATTAATTTGGCGTCAGACTATCTCGTTGATCATCTTGAGAAAATTCAACAATATTGATGGGTTCCATCTTAATTTATAAAGATGAGGAGACCCCCATGATCCCCACCAATAGAGATCATGGGTGGGCCCTCCTTCCCCCCATGATCTCTCATGGAGATCATGGGGGGTGGGCCCCCATTTTCTCCCACCTTCCGCGGAAGGAACCGCCGCCGGCGGTTCCCCTCCGGCCGGCCACGGCCATGGCCCGCGGCCATGGCTGGTCGCGGCCCTGGCCGGCCTCGGCCACGGCCGGCGGCGGTCGTGGCCAGGAGCGGCCATAGCCGGCCTCGGCCATGGCCGGCCGCAGCCATGGCCGGCCGCGGCCGTGGCCGGCCTCGGCCATGACCGGCCGCGGCCATGGCCGGCCGCGGCCATGGCCGGCCTCGGCCATGGCCGGCCGCGGCCAAGGCCGGCCTCGGCCATGGCCGGCCGCGGCCATGGCCGGCCTCGGCCATGGCCGGCGGCGGCCATGGCCGGCCTCGGCCATGGCCGGCGGCGGCCATGGCCGGCCTCGGCCATGGCCAGCGGCGGCCATGGCCGGCCACGGCCATGGCCGGCCTCAGCCAGGCCATGGCCGGCGGCGCCCATGGCCGGCCGCGCCCATGGCCGGCCGCGCCCATGGCCGGCCTCGGCCATGGCCGGCGGCGGCCATGGCCGGCCTCGGCCATGGCCGACCGCGGCCATTGCCAGCCTCGGCCATGGCCGGCCGCTGCCGTGTCCTGCCGCCTCCTCGCTGTAGGCATCGTCCGGGCGGCCCCGCCTCGGGGTGGCCTCCCCGCCGTCCGATCGAGGGAGAGGCCCCACTGGCCGTCCGATCGGGACAAAACCACCCACTAACCCACTATGTTAGTGGTGGGGCCCGTCGTAACTTCCCCCTGGAGCCTATAAAAGGGCCCCAGGGGCTCCTCATTTGATCATCTTCTCCTCCTACGCTTCCCCCTTCTTCTTCCTCAGGTGGGAGCTCTCCCGTTTTTCTCCGCCGGCGGCCACCCCTCGTCGCCAACAACCAGCGGCCGCCTCTCGCCGCCAACCACCGGCAGCCGCCTGTGACGTCCAGCGGCCACCAACGGCTATCAGCACCCGCCAACGGCTATCAGCACTCATCGTAGGCCACCGGCACCCGTCATCGGCATTGGCACCCCCCCAGCGCTCAGTTACAAACGGAGCACTCCAAGGACAGAGAAAGACGAGCAAGGGAGGAAGTGACAACCCTTGGATACGCGCCGCCTCTGAACGCGCGCGCCTAAAGCACCCCACGCATTCCACCGTCCAAGTCCCGTTGGCGAGGCAGTCTGTTGCCCACCAACGGTTGTATACACCATCTCTCTCTCCTCAAGATTGTAACGGGAGCGGCCTGTCGCCCCGATTCACCCAACATACTGTAATCACTCCGATCTAGTGGATTTTGACCGGCAGCGAACCGGTCGCGTGGTTTTTCACCCGGTTGAAGGGTTTTCCACGTTAAAACTCCTTGTGTTCATTTCCCCTCTTCAACTGACTGTGTGTGCGCTCGACCGCTCCGCGAGCTAAGGCGGTCCAAGTTAGTCCGGATCGACCGGAGCGCCGAGTTTGGCCGCAACAGTTTGGCGCCGTCTGTGGGAAGCATTCCCAGCATCCTTCGCAGAGCAAGTTCATCGTCCCTACTACTGAAATGGCAAAGAGGAGTGCTCGCGCAGCCGAAGGATCCGCACTTAGCCGACACAATAAGCCTGCACGATCTCACTCTCTAGTAGACGAGCCACTAACCGCAGAGGCAGCTCTAGCTCCCGCACCTGTCTTGGAAGGACGTATCCGCCAGATGGAAGAACTACAAACCGAAATGCTCACCTTGCTCCGAAACTTGGGGGCACCAGTCATTCTCTCATTACTGAACCCGACGCCAGAATCTCGGCAAAGAAAAGAGCAGACTATTACGGGACAAGAAGAGTGGCGTCAGGCTGCGCCTCTACGGCAAGACCCCCCAGGGACTAGGGGGCAGCATCTACCTCAAGGATACTCCCCTCCCAACATCATCCGCGTCAATGCAACCCATGCAGCACGGAATAAGCCGACATTCCACCACCTAAAGACTCCTCAGCCATTCGAACAAGTTGTTTTACTGCCATCAGAAGAGCTCCCTGCCCCCACCAGGCCTGGCCTACACAGAGAATACGACATAGAAAAGGAATTCTCAAGCACAAATAGCTCCCCCGTACCTGCAACATCACTCCAAGAGGTGTATGACCACTACCTCGCATGTCCTCATCATGAAGAGAGCACTGGAAACACAATAGCTCCTGGCACTTCTGCCACGAAGCAAGGACCAGAGGAATACCTACCTAACAATAACTCACCTAGCTCCTGGGCAGTCGCGGGCACAGAAATCCGTAGTTTTAGTGGGACAGGTAACCCACTGGTACACCTGGAGTATTTTGAAGCCATCATGCACGCTCACAACGCCTCAGATCAACTCATGATCCGAGTATTTCCAACAACACTAAAAGGAGAAGCTCGGACCTGGCTTCAATCCCTACAAAGAGAAGATACCGACAGCTACATCGAACTCGCTGCCCTCTTCATCAAAAGGTTCATGACAGTCGGAGAGCCCTCACCAGAAAATCCGAGATCAATCGGAAAACAGAAGAGGAAGAAAGAAGATGAATCAACCCACACAATGCAGAAAGAGCGACGCCAGAACCGGAGACGCCTCGATGGACGTCAGCGCGACCCTCCGAGGAATGGGGGGCAACATTCGCTCCAGGAATACATCCCTCTAAATACTACCTGCACTAATGTGATGTATGCAATTCAGAATGATCCATCATTTCAACGACCAAGAGCGCCGCGGCCAAACCCCAAGGCAGACCAGACAAGATACTGCGAATATCACCAAGGTCACGGCCACAACACGAACGAATGCAATGGACTAAAGGAAGAAATCCAACGACTGGCTAGCTTAGGAGCAGTTGATCAATTCCTAGCGAGAAGAAGACCACCTAACAACCAGAGCATGAGATGCACGACAGTCAAAATTGGCCAACCGCCCACCACATTGAGTCAAGTTTTAGTGGACAAGGAGGTCACCACCAATATACAATTTTTATCAACTGTACTTCAGCTCAAGCTCACCGCCGGATATCTTAAGCTAACGTCTGCAAGCGCTCGTGTTCTCGGGGATCACCCGGTACCAATCATCGGCACCATCACTCTCCCAGTCACCCTCAAAGATGCACACCGACAGACATCCTACGACATACAGTTCGTCGTCATCCAAGCTGATTCCGACTACACAGCAATACTCCAGCAGTCACTCTGGGATGTTTTCCAATCCTGCTCACGCCACCTCCATCCTTAAGTCGTTTCATTCAGTTGATTATTGTGTTTATTAAAAATTATAAGAACCCTCCCGGGCTAGTAAAAACTATCCAAATGGCCTACATCTTGCTTTAAACTATTTAAACCGTAGGGCAAACCCCGGACAGGTTACCACTGTTCTTAAATTACTTCAGTCATTTTATATTGTTCTTCTCTCTTGACAGTACAAGAATCAAGAAAACGGCTTGCCCGTATGGAGATCACACAATCAAATGAAACATATGGCGCAAGTCAGAGCAACACCGTGGGGGTCTGCCCCCCTCACGAAGAAGCCGCAAGCCTGTCTCGCGCGAAAAGCCGTGGACCTGTTCCACGCGACACCGTGGGGGCCTGCCCCCCTCACGAAGAAGTCGCGAGCCTGTCTCGCGCGAAAAGCCGTGGACCTGTTCCACGCGACACCGTGGGGGCCTGCCCCCCTCACGAAGAAGTCGCGAGCCTGTCTCGCGCGAAAAGTCGTGGACCTGTTCCACGCAACACCGTGGGGGCCTGCCCCCCTCACGAAGAAGCCGCGAGCCTGTCTCGCGCGAAAAGCCGTGGACCTATTCCACGCAACACCGTGGGGGCCTGCCCCCCTCACGAAGAAGCCATGAGCCTGTCTCGCGCGAAAAGTCGTGGACCTGTTTCACGCAACACCGTGGGGGCCTGCCCCCCTCACGAAGAAGCCGCGATCCTGTCTCGCGCGAAAAGCCGTGGACCTGTTCCACGCAACACCGTGGGGGCCTGCCCCCCTCACGAAGAAGCTGCGAGCCTGTCTCGCGCGAAAAGCCGTGGACCTGTTCCACGCGACACCGTGGGGTCTGCCCCTCACGAAGAAACCGCGAGCATCCCTCATACAAATTAGGCCGCGAGCCAGGCCCACACACTAAGCCATGGGTCCGTCCCACACTAATACACCACGACAAAGATCAACTCCCACCAACAACCATCTCGTGACAAAATGCATCTGTGCAAAACACATGACAACGACATACAAGTAAGGCTATCATAAAAAACAATGAATGGGGGCCCTAACGGCGACAATCTCAAAAGCTATAACAAAAGAAAATGACTACAAATGGGTGACGAGACATACAACAGCAAATAAGCACTACAGCTACTCATCATCAGCATCTGAGCCAGAACGTTCATCACCTGAAACGTCCGCAAAGCTGAAACTAGAAGTATCACACCCAAGATGCTTCCCTATGAAGCGAAAGGCCTTCGAAACACCGCGACGAAGCGCTAACTGACATATATCATCCACCTGAGGGTCTACTTCCTTGGACCAAATGTCATCACAAACCTCCTCCGCAATCAGGCTGCGATCACGAAGATAGTCCAGCGACTCCAAGTATTCCGCAAGCCCTGCCGCCTTCAGCTCTGAGGTATGATCGTCAGAAGATAACATCTCCACCTGCCCCTTCGCCGCCTGAAGCTGAACTTCAAGACCTGAAACCTCTTCCCGCGCCGCTTGCAACTGGGTCCCCAAGCCAGATGTTTCCTCTTTCGCATACTTTAACATCTGGGCAGTCCTCTCCACCAGGGCTTTCTCCACGTCTAAGGAGGCACGCACATCTTCTAGCTCAGACTTCAGCTCTGACCCAACTCGATGGTACCGCGCGATGTCCCGGTCATGTTCTTCCTTGAGAGAAGAGAGTGAGCCCATCGACAATCGAAGCTTCTCCTGCAAAGCAAGATAGCCATCCTTCAGGCTCACATAATGATCGTTCCAGGTAACCGCAATCTGTGCCTAAGCCTCAATCTGCAAAAGGAAAACACGCAATTAGCCGCCTTCAAACAAAAAGCTAAAAGAGGAAGGAAGAAACAGTAAGTCACCAACTTACCGCGTCGCTCATCGCCTTCAAAGAGGAAGACATCCGGGGAACCGTTGCGCCAACAAGCGCCTGTGGAGCCGGGGAAACAGGTAATTGCGTCTCTGGGACGGAATCATCAGAAGCTACCACCACAACGTCAACATCACTAACGGGGGCCATCACCGTTTTTCTCTTTCGGCCCCCTCCCTGAGAAGACGACGCCACCCGTCCAGTGCCCACAGAAATACCACATCCCAACAATCGCTTCTCCTCTACAAACGCATATATATTGAAGAGGCGATTAGCCAACTCGCGAGGCTCGGAAAATCCCAGCACAGGGGAGAAATCTCGCTCCCTCCCTTTCACACGGCGACAACGGTCAGGAAGCGCATTCCACACCTCGGGAAGACCCCAGGAATTCTTCACATATCCAAACAAAGTATTACCGTGGCGACGATCCTTACGAGACTCAAACTCCAGCCAAACCTTATTGCTGCGCACCTCGATCCGCTCACCACCATCAAAGCGCACATCGCACCAATCCCGGAACTGATCTAGGGAAAGAGAGCCCCCGTGCTCACGGAAAAAAGCGACCAAGCCCATGATGCAAGTAACCCCGGTTGGAGCAAACTGGGAAATAGGGACTCCACAAAACTTCAGAATCTCCACCACCTCGTCGCAGGGGGGAAGACGGAAACCGGATCTGAGCGACACTTCGCAAACAGTCAGCCAACCACGGGGAGGATTTTGGACCCGCTCCTCGGGACGAGGGATCCTCACTTCCAAGTCAGAAGGAAGGCTGTACTTTGTTCTCCAAATAGCCACACCATCTTCAGTCAAAGAGGAGCGTAGACGCATGGGTCCAGCAGAACGCTTTGGTACCTACACACTGCAAAAAATCAGTCAGCTCAAAGTGGTAAAATCACGCAACTACTCGCACGCACATAAGCCATACGCGCACGGCCTGCACGCACGCACGGCACGCACGTGAACGCAGTCTGCGCACGCGCACAAACCTGCGTGCACGCACCGCCTGCGCGCGCGCACAACTGGCGCGCGTGCACAGCCTCACCTGCGCGGCCAGCGAGCGCGCGGCCAGCACGCGCGCGGCCAGCGCGCGCGCCCGGCCAGCGCGCGCACAGCCTGCGCACGCGCGTGCGTGGCTTGCGCGCGCGTGGCCAGTGCGCGCCCGGTCTGCGCGCACGCGTGCGGGCAGCCTGCGCGCGCGCGGCCAGCGCGCACGCGGCCTGCGCGCGCGGCACGCCCGCGCGCGGGACGGCCTCCGCGCGCGCGCGACCGGCACGCGCGGCCTGCGCACGCGAGTCGGGCGTATATCCCACTCGCATGCGCAGCCCTTACGCGCGCGGCACGCTTGCGCGCGCTCGGCCCTTTCCCCACGTTGGGGGCACGCAGCCGGCTCCTGCACCTTGCCGGCTTCCGCGCATGCTCGCCTGGCACCCGCTCGCCAAACTAGCGCGCACCATCGTACCTTAGAGCCGCACGCCGTCGCCGCCATCCCAGATTCAACGCCGGCGATCACCACCGCGACCAGAGTAAGAAATCTCTCCCCGTGCTCGCTTCTCTCCTGACTGAAAGAGATTTGGGGGGCAATTGATGGGTTCCACCTTAATTTATAAAGATGAGGAGACCCCCATGATCCCCACCAATAGAGATCATGGGTGGGCCCTCCTTCCCCCCATGATCTCTCATGGAGATCATGGGGGGTGGGCCCCCATTTTCTCCCATCTTCCGCGGAAGGAACCGCCGCCGGCGGTTCCCCTCCGGCCGGCCGCGGCCATGGCCGGCCTCGGCCACGGCCGGCGGCGGCCGTGGCCAGGAGCGGCCATAGCCGGCCTCGGCCATGGCCGGCCGCAGCCATAACCGGCCGCGGCCGTGGCCGGCCTCGGCCATGACCGGCCGCGGCCATGGCCGGCCTCGGCCATGGCCGGCGGCGGCCATGGACGGCCTCGGCCATGGCCGGCGGCGGCCATGGCCGGCGGCGGCCATGGCCGGCGGCGGCCATGGCCGGCGGCGGCCATGGCCGGCGGCGGCCATGGCCGGCGGCGGCCATGGCCGGCCTCGGCCATGGCCGGCCGCCGCCGTGTCCGGCCGCCTCCTCGCCGTAGGCATCGTCCGGGCGGCCCCGCCTCGGGGTGGCCTCCCCGCCGTCCGATCGAGGGAGAGGCCCCACCGGCCGTCCGATCGGGACAAAACCACCCACTAACCCACTATGTTAGTGGTGGGGCCCGTCGTAACTTCCCCCTGGAGCCTATAAAAGGACCCCAGGGGCTCCTCATTTGATCATCTTCTCCTCCTACGCTTCCCCCTTCTTCTTCCTCAGGTGAGAGCTCTCCCGTTTTTCTCCGTCGGCGGCCACCCCTCGTCGCCAACAACCAGCGGCCGCCTCTCGCCGCCAACCACCGGCAGCCGCCTGTGACGTCCAGCGGCCACCAACGGCTATCAGCACCCGCCAACGGCTATCAGCACTCGTCGTAGGCCACCGGCACCCGTCATCGGCTATTGGCACCCCCCAGCGCTCAGTTACAAACGGAGCACTCCAAGGACAGAGAAAGACGAGCAAGGGAGGAAGTGACAACCCTTGGATACGCGCCGCCTCTGAACGTGCGCGCCTAAAGCACCCCGCGCATTCCACCGTCCAAGTCCCGTTGGCGAGACAGTCTGTTGCCCACCAACGGTTGTATACACCATCTCTCTCTCCTCAAGATTGTAACGGGAGCGGCCTGTCGCCCCGATTCACCCAACATACTGTAATCACTCCGATCTAGTGGATTTTGACCGGCAGCGAACCGGGCGCGTGGTTTTTCACCCGGTTGAAGGGTTTTCCACATTAAAACTCCTTGTGTTCATTTCCCCTCTTCAACTGACTGTGTGCGCGCTCGACCGCTCCGCGAGCTAAGGCGGTCCAAGTTAGTCCGGAGCGCCGAGTTTGGCCGCAACAAATATGATTCTGGCTCACATATTGAAACAACACTGCAAACATTATTTTTCCAAACACCACTGCTTTCGAGTCACTCTCATCGCCCCAAACAGAGCCTTAGCTTAAAAACATTCTGCATAGCAGCAGAAAAAATTAAATAACAAGCAATCTTGCAGCGATTCATACATTTTTTCCTTCATATCACATCAATATGGATGACATTCGTGAACGAATTAGCGGGAGAAGATAAACTCATGAAAATGTCTACAAAAAAATTGTAATGTTTTGTCAATTTGATTAAATTAAATTTTGGTGATAATGCATGGAAATAATATTTAAACTATAGGCACATGACTCCTATAGTTTTCAATTCAATTTCCTAGAATGTTTATTATGAAGTGATTGCATTCATTAATATGAAATATCATTCATTGGGACTAATTAACTTTAGGGGGTCAAAAGAAAAAATAAAATAAATTGGTGTGCTGATAAAATCTTGTGTTAATAGTAAAAATTGATGTGTTTATAACATTGATCTTTAAAAAAAAATACGGTGAAAACAAGTAAGAAAATACTATACTTGGGTCGTCAACACATCATTACAAGCAAAAAAAACGAGTCGGCTTTTAGGGATCTTATTTGAGCCACATCATAGCTCAACTTCTATCTTGTACATCTCTATTGCTCATAATCAAATATATTTTATATGATTAATTAATCTATTTTTTTTTCAAACTCAAAATATTTTATACAAATTTTGTCCATATTTTGACCATTTAAGCGGAATATAAATTGACACCAAAATTTTTTAGATAGAATAATGTAATATTGATTTCAGTACAAATTACCTTGAAATCAATCTTAACCATCCATCCAATATCATCTTGACTCCTTAGTTACAAATTACCACACTCTTACCTGACCTAGCCGACCCGATGTCCTGCTCTCCTCAATCCTATTTTCTGCATCCCTAATGGGACTCGGGGGGAGTAAAGTGCACCCCTACACTTTACGGTAAAGTGCGGGCGTCCAACGGTTCGGGTGGATGCCCACACACATCTCAAATCGAGTACATCGCAGCTCGCTTTGAAATGTGTGCGGGAACCCAACGCAGACCGTTGGATGTCCGCAGTGCACTTTACCTCCCCCGAATCCCCATGATGGTCTCCACAAAATGCACTTGGAATCCCAATGAGACAAAGTACATCGCTAGTGTTATCTCCCTCAAATCTCCTTACAAGTGCACACTTGATCTCCCTCAAAAAGAAAAAAAAAATTGGTGGGTTACTCTCACCTATTAATAGGTACGATATTAAATATTGACTGTTGATCTGATATCCTACGGCTCATACAGTATTAAATACTGACCGTTGATCAGTATTCCACTCAATCATATTATTTCTGTAGGAAATCAACAGTCAGTATTTAATACTACACATATTTATAGATGAGAGAAATGCGCGCAATTTTTTTCCCTCAAAAAGTGTCATCCAATTTGTCCATGGTTTCAGAAGGCCGCCTTCTAGGAAGACCCTCGACATCTCTCCACTTCCCAGAGTCTGGATTTCATCTTTCTGGCCATTGATGTTTAGGGTACCATACTTGATCTTCTTTCTTCAAACCACCCTGACGCTATCCTCCCTGCCTCTGATTCCAAATTTCTTCATCCCAACATTTTCCCAAGTATCCAAAGTTTTCTTCTCTTTCTCTATAAGACCATGTAGCTTCCTCCCTATCCTAACATATATTTTGTTGCTAGCAATTGAAACCCTTCTATGACTTAGAATCTCCAGGTGAGTGGTGCTCCAAACTTCCTTCTCAGAACCAAATGAGGGAAAACAGATGGAACACTTCAATTGTGTGTTGATTATAAGGAGCTGAATAAGTGATGAACAAATATCTTCTCCTCACATTTATGACATATTTGATCAATTGATGAATGTAAAAGTATTTTCAAAAATTGATCTTCGATCAGACTATCATGAATTAAGAATAAAAGAAGATATTTACAAAACAGTCTTTAGCATCAGGTGCAGTCATTTTGAATTTGTTATAATATCTTTTGGACTAACAAACGCTTGCAACATTTATGAATCTCATGAATAGGGTATTCATTTATGATATTTTAATAAACTCGATGTTTAAGGAAGAGCACACACGACTAAATTTTTTAAATGTGAATTCTAGTTGAAGGAAGTATCACTTTTGGGCATGAGATGGAGATCGACGACCTAGGTGGAACTTATGAGGGTTGTTATCGCGAGGGGAGGTATCGCTCCATCCTCTAGAGACTCACTCTTGACGAGGTCATCAATGAATAAGAGGAGACAAACAACCACAAACAACAAATAGTCAAACTTATTATGGTTAGCAGAACCGAATAAACAAAAAATTGCATTGATCATATATATATATAGAAATAATTACTCAAACCTCCCCTGTAAATTAGCATAATTAGTGAGAGCACCCCTCTTATTTTCGAAGTTTCAAAAAATTCCTCTTAAGTTTTCATTTCATTATCAAAACCTCCCCTAATATTTTCATTTCATTACATCCATGAAGAAAAATACTCCCATGAATACTGTATATCGAGGGGGGGTGTTTTTGTGAATGGATGTTATAAAATTAAAACTTCAGGGGAGGTTTTGTAATGAAATGAAAATTTTAGGAGAAGTTTTGTACTTTCAAAAATAAGAGGGGTGATGTCAGTAATTTAGCCAAGTTAGAGGGGAGGTCTGGATAAATGGCCCTATAAATATATATATATATATATATATATATATATATATATATATATATATATATATATATATATATATATATATATATATATATATATATATATATATGTGTGTGTGTGTGTGTGTGTGTGTGTGTGTGTGTGTGTGTGGGTTACCTTTGTATGCTTTTCACCAAAAAAATTGTTAGTACGAAATATAGGTTGTTGAATAAGATTGTCGTGAGCATGAACTTACAGACTATATACTTCAAGACTTCACGAGTAAGAACTCTCGTGGAATATAACTTGTTGAATATAAGATCATCCTGAACATTAAATCGTGGAATACATACTTCAAGACCTCACAAGTAAGAACATTCGTGAAATATAAGTGCTTTTAAATAAGATCATCGTGAATGAAAACTCGTGAAGTATATACTTCAAAACCTTACAAGTAAAAGCTCTCGTGGAATATAGGCAGCTGAATAAGGTCATTCCGAGCATAAACTTGTGGGATACATACTTCAAGACCTTGCGAGTAAGAACTCTCGTGAATTATAAGATGTTGAATAAGATCATCCCTATCATGAGCTATTAGAATACATACTTCAAGACCTCGGAAGCAAGAACTATCGTAAAATATAAGTTGTTGAATAAGATCATCCGGAGCATAAACTCGTGGAATAAATACTTCAAGACCTCACGATTAAGAATTCTCGTGGAATATAAGTAATTGAATAAGATAATTCGAAGCACGAACTGTGAAATACATACTTCAAGACCTCACAAGTAAGAACTCTCGTGAAATATAAGTTGTTTAATAAGGTTATCCTGGGCATGAACTCATGGAATACATATTTCAAAACCTCACGAGTAGTAACTCTCGTGGAAAATAAGGTGATGAATAAGATCATTCTGAGCATGAACTTGTGGATACATACTTCAAAACCTCACGTGTAAGAACTCTCGTGAAATATAAGATGTTTAATAAGATCATCTCGAGCATGAAATCATGAAATACATACTTCAAGATCTCACGAGTAAGAACTATCATGGAATATAATCTTTTAAATAAGATTATCGTGAGTGAGAACTCGCAGAATATATACTTAGAGATCTCACAAGTAAGAGCACTCGTAGAATATAAGCTATTGAATAAGATCATCCCAAACATAAACTTATGGGAAACAAACTTCAAGATCTCACGAGTAAGAACTTTCATGAACTATAAGATGTTGAATAAGATCATCCTGAGCATAAACTTGTGGAATACACACTTCAAGACCTCGCGAGCGAAAAACTCTCATGAATAAATCATTCCGAGCACAAACTCATGGAATACGTACTTCAAGAATGCACGAGTAAGAACTCTCATGGAATATATGATGTTGAACAAGATCATCTAGAGTATGAACTTGTGGAATACATACTTCAAAAATCTCACAACTAAGAACTCTCGTGAAATATATGTTGTTGAATAAAATCATCTCAGGCATGAACTTGTGGAATACATACTTCAAAACCTCAGGAGTAATCTCTTGTGGAATATAAGATGTTGAATAAGGTCATCCCGAGCATGAACTCATGGAATACATTCTTCAAGACCTAATGAGTAAGAACTCTCGTTAAATATAAGCTGCTGAATAAGATCATCCCGAGATGAACTCATAGATTACATACTTTAAGGTCTCACGAATAAGAACTCTCCTGAAATATAAGTTGTTGAATAATATCATCCCGAGCTTGAACTTGTAGAATACATACTTCAAAATCTTACCAGTAAGAACTCTCGTGGAATAGAAGTTGTTTAACAAGATCATCCTGATCATGAACTTGTGGAATACATACTTCAAGATCACTTGAGTAAGAAGTTATGGAATATAAGATTTTTAAAAAAATCATCATGAGTGAGAACATGCGGATTATATACTTCAAAATCTCACAAGTAAGAGCTCTCGTGTAATATAAGCTTTTAATGGAACACCATATGAATAAGAACTTACGAAATAGATATGCAAGAACATTGCGAGTACGACATTACAAAAGATGAAATGTTCACAAGTATGAGCTAACATAATATAATAAAACAACTCACAAGCATGAATTTGTGAAATGTGTGTGTGTGTGTGTGTGTGTGTGTGTGTGTGTGTTCTCATCATGGTGAACTCATCATAAATAAGATTGTTTGTTAGTCATATGAAACCACTTGGGAGTTTTACCAAAGCACCGGTAAGCATGAATACATATGCAAAGATTTAGTATTAATGAAGGATAAGACTAAGTGGAATTAGGTGTCGCATTTGACATTAGAACCCTATACATAGAGTTTTCAGGGTTATGTTGCTTAGTCAGCTTACATGTGTCAAGGGGTAGCGCCCCCGACGAGGTCCTGAGAGGTCGTCGAGATGAATTCCGCCTCCCTGAAGGTTGTCGAGCTGAATGTCATAGAGCTGAACTCCACCGAGCTGATTGCTTGAGGTCGTCGATCTAGACTCCTGAGGTGTCTTCATTATGCACTCATGATCTCAGCAAATTACAGGTTATACATGTATGACTTGCGGTGGATGAAAGATGGAGAGGAAGCGTGCAACATAGGTTTACTACAACATAGGTTTAGTGCAACAGAGGCTTAGTGCACCAGAGGGGTACCATTGGGAGTTTAAAATGTCAAACTCTCAACATATTTTGATTCGATGCGCGGAGGATGGAGAGGTATGTTGTAGGTGTGACATGTAATGTTTTGGTGACACCTGGCTCGAGAAGTGTTTTTGTATGAAAATTGTTAAATGCACCACAATTTTGGCTAATTGTACCGCTTTGTTAAAAACACGACACATCTCACATTTTGTTAAATGCACTATTAAACATTGTTAATTGCACTGCAATAGTGTTAATGAGATCACACTTGAATTTTAATAAAAAGGAGAAATCATATAATTACAATATAAATTTCAGTAAAAAAGACAAAATATTCGAAAAAATATCATTAATTTTGTCTTACTTGATCATTATAAAGTCCTACAAAAACAATACCGAAGATAAAGTTGAGGTTTCATGAAGCCTAGCCATCAAAATCACAGTATAAAAACAAAGATGAAGTTGAATTTCCCATACACTCCTAGATTGCACTACAATTCTAATAGATTTCTAGAAGAAAACCACTATATATTTCCCGTTCATGCAATCATGGCCAAAGAGATACATGATACATCAGTAATATAATCAAACAAGAACCAAGACAAGAGTAATGAGAGCAGAATGTACCTTCACTGCTCTTAGATGCCGCAGTGAAGACTTTTTCTAGGACATTGGAGAGCAAAGAGTAAGACATAGTTAAAATTTCAGGGAAGCCAAGAAAGTGATCGCAGGAACACTCAATCACAATCAAAGCCAAGTAGAATTCAACACAACAAATGCACAAGAGTCTTAATCTGAAATTCACAAATCTGATTTACAGAACGAGACATACATTGCGAGACATAATTTTGCAATGTATCTGATTGAAACAAAAAAGTACAAGCAAGAGTAATCGCACGGTCAGCAAACTCTAACCGCCCAGGCCGCACAACTGTTAACCTCAAGCCCTGTCCGCCGAAACTGCCCAAGTCGCCAAACCGAAACTAGCGGCACGGACTGCTTGTTATTGAATGCTGATGAACTTGAACAAAACCCGCTGACAGGCCGGACGAACTGTTCGACTTAACCACAACCAAGGAAGAGACTTCAGGCCGCTAAGACCGCGGTCTGTTGTATACCGCTGATTGTTAACCGCGAACTGTTCCACACCAAGCTTTCCCTAGTTGCCTAACCGCCTGATGCTAGCCGCACATCCTGCACAGAGTCAACTTCACTTAGTCGCGCCGGTTAGAAAATCTTAACCGCAAGATTAAAGTGCGAGCTAAGTTCTCATTGTTCTTGTTCTTTTGCTTCTCTTTGCTAATTGAACTGCATCTCAATTGGTGATGAGAAGTGAAAGAACAAGAACATTGAGAACTTAGCTTGTACTTTAATCTTGCGGTTAAGATTTTCTAACCGGTGCGACTAAGTGAAGTTGACTCTATGGAGGCTGTGCAGCTAGCATTAGGCGGTTAGGCAACTAGTGGAAGCTTGATGTAGAACAGTTCACGATTAACAATCAGCGGTATACAACAGGTCGCGGTCTCAACGGCCTGAAGTCTCTTCCTCGGGGTTGTGGTTAAGTTGAGCAGTTTGCCCGGTCTATCAGCGGGTTTTGTTCAAGTTCATCAGCATTCAATAATAAGCATCCTGCGCTGCTAGTTGCAGTTTGGCGACTTGGGCGGTTTTGGCGGACAGAGCTTGTGGTTAGCAGCTGTGCGACCTGGGCAGTTAGAATTTTTCAGACCGCACAGTTACTCTCGCTTGTACTTTTCCGTTTCCATCGGATACATTGTGAAATCATGTCTTGCAATGTATGTCTCGCTCTGTAAATCAGATTTGTGAATTCCAAATTAACTCTTGTGTTTTTGTTGTACTGAATTCTACTTGGCTTTGGTTGTGCTTGACTGTTTTCGCGACCTCTTTTTCGGCTTTCCTGAAATTTTTACATGGTATCAGAGGAGGGGGGGGTGTTGAGTGCGCCACGTGGAATGGACGGTGATGTCTGAGCGTGTGTCGCGACTCGTTAAAAGGGAAGGTTTAGTCCCACACCGCCTAGCGTGCTCCTTAGTCCAGGGTGTATAAGCTGTGTGAGCACTCCTCCTTTAACCGCATGGTTTTGGAGAGTGACGCCACAATGCTTTACAAGGCAGAGTCCCAATTAGGAAGCTTACAAGTATATGTTTGAGAATCTCCAGCTTTCTGACACACTGAAGCTACCTCGCTTCCTCCATGTTTCGAGACATCTTCTCTGCAAGTAAAACCTCAGCGAAATCGGGGAAATTAAAATGACCTTCTTCTCCACATCTTCCTTGTAACCCATACAAATATCTCGCTCTTTCTCTCCGGCGGTCCTGAGGTGGCATGAGAGTAACCACCTCCACCAGTGTTGATGCCCTCAGCTTAGAAGAAATTGGTGCTGAGTTAAGTTGGTGCGACTAATATTTTTTGTGGAGTAATTTTAAAATTAAATTAAGAGAAATTATGATACAACTAGTAAAAAATAAAGTGACTTTAGCAATTCTTTTTCTGGTAAGTACAAAATATACTATAGATACAATAGATAAATAGTTAATAAAGATAAAAGTCAAAAAAAAAATTACTCGGTGATTTTGTACAGTGCCCATGGAAAAATATAATAGCTATATACAAGCAAATTTTAGCTATGTGCAGGTCATACAATTTCATAGTGGTTATGTGCAGGTCTGGCCTATGCGGGTTCACCACTTCCTATAATTTTTTAATTTGACCTGCATTTATTCTTGAACTGCATATAACTAAAAAGGCCTGCATTTACTTTGGCCTGCATATAGCTAAAAATGTCCTCCAAGATAGGTCGGATTTGATCCATTGGACGATTAAGAACCGGTTGCAGTTATGCTAGCCTGAAGCTCTGAGAGGATGCTTCCCAAGTTTCAGGGTTATTGAACCCTAATCATTCGATGGAGGAGACGAACAGTGTTTCGATTTTAGAGGACCACTATAGCATAAATGTTTTTCCCTCTGAGCTCTTCTTCAAGTTCCGGAAAGAGATCCGAGGTTTCCGCATTGGCCTCAATCTCGAGGTATCCGCTCTTTCTTCGTCACTTCTGCGTTATTTGAACGTTAGATTTTGAATTTCTTCATCAAGTTTGATTTTGTTGTGAATGCTGTTTACCCTCTGATTCAAAAAGTTGTTTCGGTCTAGTCCCTCTCTCCAATTACCCCCAGAAATCATGGCCATTTCAAAAACACCTTTACCAGCATGCTGAATTGGGATTGTGCTGAATCTGGTATAAGAAAACTAGATTTGTTTTGTTTATTTGTTATTCTAGGGGAATTTGTCCTTCGATGGGCTTTTTATCCTTGGTATCCCATCCTCTAGTTTTCTTCTGTTGATGTAAGTCACACCTGGAGCACCATTGATGTGTTTTCCTGTTCATTTCCGTGCCATAATAATAGAGTATATTGAACAAGCTTCTTTCCGGGCTTTTGGCACTTTGCGCCCTCGAAATTGGGGACTTTGCACCCCAAATCTTTAAAATTGGCATTTTGCACCCACAATTACCGATTTATAACATTTTGCACTTCCAGGCCAAAATTCCAAGGGTATTTAGGTCCATGCAGCATAAAAAATGGTCATTCAAATGTATTTAGGTCCGGACAATGCCAATATTCCGGGGTGCAAAGTGTAAAAATGAGCATTTTTTGCGCTGCCCGGACCTAAATATCCTTGAAATGTTGGCTTGGAGTGCAAAATGGCAGAAATCGATAATTGGGGGTGGGGTGCAAAGTGCTAATTTTAAAAATTCGGAATGCAAAGTACCAAAACTCCGTATTTTGGGGGTGCAAAGTGCCAAAAGCCCATTCTTTCCATATCATATTTGCTATCCATTTTATCAAGCAGCTGCTCGGTGCCCTTCTTCTATATGTTATATTGCTTAGAATTTTCATATTGTTGTGTATTGTTACAAATAATTAATATCTATTATACCATATGTCAGTATATCAATTTTTGTGTTTCTTGTTCTTGTTTCAGTTCTTTAATTTTGATGGAAATGACTATGAGACAAAGCTTGTTTTGAAGCCTCTTGCACAGGATCGTAGGTGGAAATTCATTTATGAGCCCATACATGGGGATATACGAGTTCTATCTAAAAAGCTTCCCATAGCAAAGTATCTAAATCTACAGGTCAAACACATTACTATTGATGCTTTAATTAGTACTTGCTTTGATGCAATATTCATGAGTTGTATGTGGTAATTATATGCAATATATGTGCATGAATTGACTAGGAGCCAATTATCTGTATAACTCATATTCCATCACTTTCATTTCCCAAAGTCGTTATTTTGAACATTTAATTAGCATTCAAAATATCTTCATTTTTTACATCAATTAGTATTGTCCTCAGCCCAGTAAACTTGAACAATTTCTGTAATAGATTCTTTTGTTTTCTTTTTAGTTACTTGATCATCGTATTATCAGTATCAACTTGAGAATTTAAATGTTCGTTACACTTTTTCATTTAGGGTTGTCTTATAGAAATCATTTTTTCCGCACTTTATAGTATTTGTATTAGGAAGGTCCAAGTAGTGTCTTAATATTTGAAAGTGCATTGTTTTTTATCACGAGTTTACAAGATGTATACTGGCTATACCTTTTAAATGTTTAGACTACCAAAATGCATTTTGTGAGAGTTCGACTGAGTAAGGATTTTATTATTTCAGGTAAAGAAGATACAAACACATATTTATAATTTTGAGGAGTGACATCTCAACTCCAAACCACAATGTGTGATTAAGCTATACAAGATAAATAACACTCCTAATGCGCATATAAGTGATCCTTTAGCATTGCGCTTCTTACATAAATACTTTTATTTTATACTCTCCCGCAAGTTGGAGCGTATATATCGTAATCTCCAAGATTGGAAACAAACCGATGATAAAGTTGTTGGAGGCATGACCTTTGTGAAGATATCAGAGAGTTGGTTTGTAGTGGGAACATGTTGGAGATCAATTGTGTAGAGCCAAAATTTTTCTTTGATGAAGTGACAATCTACTTCAATGTGCTTCATTCATGAAATGCTGAATTTTCTGTGATATGAATTATGGATAGCAACTTTATTATCTGAGTAGATTACTGTAGGGGATCAAGAGATACACCAAGATTATTAAGAAGACTCCAACCACGTAATCTCGAAAACAACATATGCCATCAAACAATACATAGCTTCAGCAGATGATCGTGCCACATCCATTTGTTTATTGCTCCGCTAAGTGACTATATGGCCTCCTAAATTGGTGTAGTTGCAGCTTGTAGACCGGTGGTCATCAATGGAGCGTGCATAATCCTCGTGAGAATAGACAATCAACAAGAGGGAAGATGAATGCTTATGCACAAGCCCTTGAATTGGAACGCTCTTTAGATACTGGAGGATCTGCTCAACCACTTGAAAGTGGGACCATGGGATGCATGAGAAGCATGCATATACCGGTTAACCACTCCAACAACGAATGAGAAATTTGAATGAGTTACAGTCATATAGATAAACTTGTTGACTAGTCGATGATAATACTCGAAATTAGGTAGGAGAGAATCAGAACCAAACTCGTGAGCATAGAACTTGTGATTTATTTCTATGGGTATTTCAACTGGCTTACAATTGAAGTATCCATCATCGTGTAGAAGATTTGTGCAATACTTTGTTGAGGTAAAACTAAATAAGTAAAAAAAAACTAGTAAATCACTTTACGAACTATTTACTAATTAACAAGTATTTATGTTAAGGATTAGTTATGATATTAGTTAAATAATTAGTATTTCAATGCTACTTTCTTATAGTAATAAAGGCTGGGAATTTATAAATAATTGTAGTAATATGTAGCTAACCATTTGTATAGACTAATTAGGAGTTACATAGTTTTTAAATATAATTATTGCATGTTTAATTAATTGATTGATTAATTACACATTTTCAAAATAGTTAAATATTTAATATCCTAAAAAATACTTTTAATTAAGGTCATTTGATTACTAGTTAATTTTTATTACTAACTATACATATATGTTTATATTTATATATGCATATATACTGTAATTATAAAAATAATAGTATAATTATCAAAACATTTGTTCACGTAGGCTCTGTTTGGCATACCGGTGTTGTTTTAAAAGGGGGAAGTTCAAAAAGGAGATGCTAAACTGTATTTTAAAAACTGTGGTTTTAAAACTGAGGTTTTGTTTGGGTAATCTCCGTTTTGGTGACGGTTTAAATTATTTTATTTATTTCGGGCCAATTTTTTCTGAATTTTTAAAAACAAAATTAGGTATTTTATCTGTGATTTTTTTACAAATTTATGGATATAATTATATTTTTTATAGGGGTTAAATTTATTAAATTAAATTAAATTAAATTTAAAAAATATCCCAAACGACTGTTTTGAAAGGGTGAATGGAGGTCTCCCTGACCTTTTCAAAACGGAGGAAAAAGTAGGTTTTAAACCGGCCGTTTTAAAATGACAATATTTTAGTTGTTTCCAAACAACTTTCCTCCGGTCCGTTTAGAACGGAATGGAGTCAAAACAAGCTCCCAATCATAGCCTTAATGAGAGTAAACAGTTAGTGATAATTTTGCAATTTAAATTAACTAGTAGTAATACAAACTTATGCACATATTTAATTTTATATTTCATTTTTCATTCATAAACAAGCTATCTATTTATGTGTTTGAAAATACTACTAAACACACACACACACACATAAATATATATGGATATATATCATATACGGGCGGGTTACTGTGCGGGCATGCGGGCCGCACAGATTAGCCGTCCGATTAAGCAATCAAGTGTGTCGGCGATTACCCTTTGCGTGCACGGCTTTTACCCAGCAGCCGGCTGCTGCGGGCTCGCCGACCACCGACCGCCCTGGATTCGTTGCCGACGAATCCAGGGCGACCGGTGGCCGGCGAGCCCGCAGCTGCCGGCCTCCCCGCACAAGAAGGAGGGAGGCATCGACATTGGCGGAATCAAGAGGAAGGAGGGAGGCATTGATGTTGGGTTCCATGAACTCGCCGCTGAGCTCGCCTGCGATCTGAACCATCATGGTGGCCGGAGCTCGCTGTCGCCGGAGATCTGGAAGAGAACAGGCTGGCAAAGATCGGAAGGACCAACGGGAGAGGGTTTGCAGATATGGAAGAGGACAGGCATCTGGAAGAGGATCGTCGCCGCTGGATACCTAATCGGATGGTTGGTGTTACCTGCTAGCACGCCCGCATGCCTCCCTGCCCGCACATGATACACCCCCTATATATATATAACATATGAAAAACAGAACCAAGCTGATTAAGACACGTCTGCATCTTTTGTTTCTTTTGAGCAAGATCAACTTCCGGCTAATAACATAAAGCATGTTTATGAAATATTATGAGTGTAATTGGTAGGGTTTAATGAATTTGACATAGTTATTAGTACTTAAAAACATTTTGCCATGTTGGCAGCAGGCTCAGCAGTAATATACTAATATTGTCCTTTTTGATGTACCCAAAAGATAGCCATTTGTTACATACTAGAAATTGTTAAATTTGAAGGTTTATTGATGATTTAAATTAGTGTATTCATCATTAAGAACCAATGATTTTCTGTTGTTTTGCGCATGCTAATTAAAGAGATTATACTGATCTGCATATTGGCTATCCAACAAAATTTATAATGACAATTACTCGATGTAAGTTTGCGCAAAATATACTGTGTAACGTATCTTGGCTGGACATTCTGATCTTATTAATCTTAGTGTACTTGTACACTTTATGAAGAGGTAAAGTATTATCTCTTTTTGATAAATTTTCTTCATGACATTGCAGGTAGGGATAGGCCACAATTTCCATACGAATGCAACTGGTTGGAAGTGGAAGCTTTCAACATGTTTAGGTGGGGATGGTGTTTCTCAGATTCGAAACAAAACATTCGTCAACTTGTTCCCGGGATTTGACGTGAGAATTGGTTGGAGGGCTGAGTACATCTTTCCACAAATACAAGGGTAAGCCTCGTGTATAATTTAGCCATTTGTTTGCATTAGTTGGAGTAAGTGTTGTTTAAAATCAAAACTCGATATTGGTCAATAATTCCCAATATTGAGCTTCACTTGAAATCAACTTAGAGTTCATGCTGCGGTTCACCAGACACAAAATTGGTTTTGAGACGATTTCAAGCTTGATTAGACTCACTTTAATGTAACTTGAGTAGAATGTGAAAGACCATTTCAAGAGTGCATCTGTGTATTGTTTAAGATAATATTCTAACATTTATAATATCCATTTAATATAAAATGATTTGGGATAGAGTCGAGCTGTAATCCAGTTACTCTAGAGTAGAAAAAGAATAAAAAGAGAGGTGCGTGTTAAGTATTGACCCTCTTCCCATTGCTTCTTTTTTTCTAAATGCATTTTATGCAATTTTTTTGTTAAAAAGGAGAAATCTACTACACTAGCCTTAATTCAGTGTCTGAGGAGTTAATAGTTGCATTTTACATAGGGGTGCAAGCAAGTCGTGTTTGGCAAAATTCACAAGCTCGAGCTAGCCAGTTCAAGCTTGAGTTTGACGAGCTCATTTTTCATGGCTCGAGCTCAAGGTCAAGACCAATATATTGAGCTCGAGCTCAAGAACAATATATTGAGCTCGATCTCAAGACCAATATATTGAGCTCGAGCTCGCTAGCACGAGTCGAGCTTCTCGCTTGCTCATGAGCTTTTCTACTCATGAGCCACACAAGCTTGTGTCGAGCTTGAGTTGCTCATGAGCCATTTTTTTCTTTTTAGACCTATCCTCTAAGGAAAAATGGAAACTGTCATTATTTCTTGATTTACTTTGTGTTCAAACAACTTCCAAAGTGAAGTAACTTTCACGTTTTTCTAAAAATGTTAGAACTTTATGGGGTCTCCCATAATTTATAAGAAAAACCGTGCTAAAATTAGCCAAAATCTCATAACCCCCACTAACTTAGTGGGAGGTTATGGGAGTAACCTCCCCGCGCGCTTGATCCGTGCACAATCCGCGCGCGATCCATTAGCCACCGTGCGCACAACTGACCTCCCACGACCGGCCAATCGGCCGGCCACCGCCACTCCCAGCGACCGACCCCCTCCTTGGTCGGTGCTTCCACGGCCCACCTCCCGGCCGACCGCGAGACCACGGCTGCAAGTGACGGCCGGCGCTGGGGGCGGTATCCCCGGCCGGCGCCGCGGGCGGCCTCCCCGGGCGGCGCCGCGCCCGGCATCCAGGTCGCAGGGTGTGGCCAGCGCTGGGCCCGGCCGCAGGTTATGGTCGGCGTCGCGCCCGGCCTCCCGACCGCAGGGTGTGGCTGGTGTCGTGCCCGACCTCCTCGGCCGGTGCGCCCACGACCGGCCCCTCGGCCGGCCGCGACTCTTCCTCCTCCCCCCGCGACCACTCGCCGTCAGGGGCTTGTCGCCCACAACCGCCAACGGCGGCCCCTCTCCGTCGTCCGATCGTTCCCCTTCGATCATCGTCATTCGTTTCGCGAGTAATCACTAGCGTAACCTCCTATCATGGTGGGTGTCAATAACCAAAATAATTACGGTATGTGTATAGTAAAATTATAAAAATAATGTGTGCGCTTAACTATACTAAAGTTGTCTGCACTTAGTAATTTGGGTGGTTACGGTCTGCGGATTGCCGCATAAATACAGTAACCACCCCCGGGGCCTATAAATAGGACCCCAGACCCCCTCTCATTTTAACTTTTTCCTCTCAGTCTTCTCCTTTTCCAGGCCAGAACTCTGTCAGAATCCTCCTACGAGTCGCCTTCCTTCAAGTGCCTCAGATATTTGTCAAAGTCCACGATTCTCCAACGTGCAAGGTGTTCAACCAGTCTGCTCAGCAACCTTCCTGCATGCCACCTCCCGACACTTCGAGTCCGGACAGTGAACGCAAGCGATCTACACCAGCAGCAAGAGACAAAGTTCGAGCTTCGAGAGTGGCGGCTTGTCACCTTCCAAACTCTCTATATTCTCTCCCGCCCCCAAGATGTAATGAGGAGAGGCCTATCACCCTCGATTTCTTCAAAGCTTTGTAAAACGCTAAAAATAGTGAAGTTTGACCTGCACCGAACCGGTCACATAGTTTTTTATACAGTTTACAGATTTTCCTCATTAAAACTTGTCTGCTCTTTTCTTCACTTTCTTTGTGACTGCGTGTGTACTCGATCGCTCTGCGGGCTAAGACGGTCAGTTTAGTCCGGTCTACCAAGAACTTCGAGCGACCCGCAACAGAACTCTAGTGCTAGAGCCTTTTATTTATGTGGGGTTTGGGCTATATCATTGCCATAGTAAGCTAATCGTTGTTCCCAGCCCATTTCATGTGTAAACTTTTGAAGAAATAATCTCTTGTTTATACAGCACATGTCTATGAGTATATAATACATGGCATTGTTTGAGCAGTAGATAGTCTCTTAAATGAAGAGCCTTTTTGAGTGGGGCTTAACTGTCAAGTGAAGACAGGCTTCAGTTTTAAGTGAGCTTAAGCTGTTTGGTTGATGAAAACGATAAGATAGTGTTAGGTAACGTAAGTTGAGATAATTGTTCAGTTGTATTTTTACTTGTGAACTTCCTTCACTCATTATATTGGCTCTAATATTGCATTTACAAATTTATTGGCAGTAGCTTCAATGAACATGTATGTTCTAGTAGAATGGGCTACGAAAGGATTCAAAAAGGTATGGAATACGAGGTAGGAAACACATTGGGAGTAGTTACACTTGATTTTGATATGCATTTTAAGAAAAGAGAAAGAACATTGACTTACCTACAAAGCTAGAGCCACAAGATCACAATTAGATTTTTTTGTGCTCAGAAGGAAACATTGAAGGCTTCTTGAAATCCTTGTGAAGTGATTCCTGGAGAGAATTTAACTTAATATTTTAAGGGTTTTAAATAAATAAAAAAATGTTAACATTTAAAAGCGATCGTTAAAGGAGTAAGCATGAGTCCTTTAGTGGAGCGAAATTTGATGTGAGGTAAGATGACGAGTTTAATTAAGAAGATTGTCTTAAATATTTTAATATTGTTTAAATAAATTGTTTACGATAAAAAGAGTCACAGTGGTGGAATGATACGGCACAAAAAGCTTTCAAGCAAAAAAAGGATTATGAAAAGCGGCAAAAATGAAGTACCACCGAGGCTTATTGATGGAGATCGATTGCACACCGTTTTTGCACTCTTTTATTATTTACATTTTCGGATCGTCAAGAGGACGGTCGGAGTCCGCGAATGCGCCCGGCTCAGTTTTTCCTATTTTATGTATTTCTATTTTATATTCCTGAGCATTATTTTATGAGTTGGCTTGAGTTATCAAACCAATTAATCACGACCGTCTGATTTATTTAACCTAAACCCATCCTTTTATTATCCCCTTCATACGCACGATGGGGGGATCAAAGATTTTGGGAAGAAATGCTCTCCCCTTCGGTCACGACAGCGCGCGCACTGTGCGACTCCGTTCGTGCCCTAGTCCTCCCGCAGTGTCAACGCCACAAGACTCCTGTCGATCTCTGTCGGTCCTACTCAAACTCTGCCACCCTCTCATTTTCCCTCAACCATTGTGCGCCCTTCCTCAACCCTGTTGCTGCCCTCCCCTTCCCATCCAGCATTTGTACCCCTTCTCTAAGCCCAAAATACCTTCAATCATGTCCTTCCACACCTAAACCGTTCTCATCCAACCTTCGTACGCCCTCTCCGAGCCCAGAACACCTTCAGTCCAGCCCTCCCACACCTAAACCGATCCCATCCAGCCTTCGTCCCCCTTCTCTAAGCCCAAAACACCTCCAGCCCAGCCCTCCCACACTTAAAACAACCCCATCCATGGCTTCCCCCATCTCAGTCAACCACTTGAGGTCCTTCCCAAAGTATCAGATCTTTTTTGAAACCCCCTCCTAGAACCCCCTAGCCATTTTCACATCCAGCCAAGCCTTTCGGCCACCGATTATTATTGCCATACCCCACTAACAACCTTTCCCTGCAGCCGGCTCCGACATCAACCACTCGCACAGTTCCAAATTCACTCTTATGGCCACCACAGAGCAACTTCCCTTGCTTCGTGACTGATACCGATATATTGGTGAGTTTCTTTGCTTATTTCAGCTCTCACAACATATGAATATTTATGTATTCTTAGTGAAATTTTCTTTTAAATATTTGAACTCTTTTAATCTCATCATTGTGCGATCCCTCTTCGATCTACACCTATTTTAGTACTATCAATTAATTTGCAATCATCTCCTACTTGCTTAATTTGAACAAATGTTATTAATTGCGATTAAATGCGTGAGTTAAATGTTGTTGTTTAATTGCTTGCACATCGGAATAATTTGCATGGTGATTCATGAGCATTGCATTAAAATTTAGAGCTGACGCCATAAGTTCATTGAGTTGCGTGCATGCTTTCATCGACATCTTCATTTTAGGGTTTGTCGTCAGTTCATTACATTCATCACATGCTCACTTGTATTCCATCTAGTGTTAGGGCATCACACGTCTTCCACCTATAGATTTGTCTTGAGTCAAATTGGTATTAGAGCCCTAGGTTTGGGTTTTATTTTAATACGCAGTAGTAAAGTCTATAGATTCCTTCATGGTTAGTTATTGTCGTCATTCCTCTCCTCTATTTGGGGATCCCGAGTCCATCTACACCTGATCCCATAGAGCCTCTTTAGAGAGATCCTCATGTTACTTCGTTGTTTATTCTCGATCACTGCACACCACTTCAAGAGATCGTGTTGACCCCTCAACGTGATCCCTCTATGCTAGAGACGATCACTACGGTGATTATCGGCCCTATTCCTACGCACGAGCGGATCGTGTTGATCCTTCGACACGACTCGATTATCTTAGGGATGATTGTTATGAGGATCATCATTTTGAGAGAGATCTCGAGTGTATATTTATTTAGATTTGGAAAGGTGTATGGTGTATTATAATTGTTTAGTTGATAAGTCTTTTCAATAGGGTTTGATGGCTAAGAGGATGCCAAATCACTGAAAATAAGCATTTTTGTTCCGTTATTTTAATATCCAAATTCAATGAGGGTGGAGAGTGTCTTTGGGGCAGGGAAACCAAGAGAAGGACAACTACATTTTACATATCTACTTCAAATACTAGTCAATGCTCCGTTTGCATGTCATTAATAATTTCAGCATACCTCTAACATATTTTTTATGTACTAAAGCAAATCTTGTGGTACTAGTTCAAAATCATTCAAATCTCATGGTAGTACTAGTTCAAAATCAATCAAATCTCATGGTAGTACTAGGTCATACTAATCAATGTTGTATATACTATTTCATTAATGATCTCAACACAAAAATGGCTTCCACCATAGTTTTTCAGAGGTATGCTGAAACTATTAAAGATATGTAGAATAGAGGATTGACTAGTATTTGGAGTAGTTATGAAGTGACTAAAGAATTTTCATTCATATTAGGTTTACACCAAGGATTAGCATTGAGTTCATATATTTATATATTAATTGTGGAGACATGACAACAACACTCGAACCTTTTATCCCACTATAGTGGGATCGGCTATATGGATCCTTTGTCGTCATTGTGCCCTATCTTTTTTCATAATCTCACTAATGCCTAAGTACATCATGTCTTTCCTTATAGTTTCATTCCAAGTCTTTATTGGTCTACCCCTCCCTCGTTTAACATGCCTAGTGACTAGACTCTCACAACGCCTAACAAGTGCCACTAATGGTCTCCTTTGTACGTGTCCAAATCATCTTAGTCGAGCTTCTCTCATCTTCTCTGCAATTGGTGTTACTCCTGTCTTATCCCTGATACATTCATTCCTAATTTTATCCAGTCTCGTGTGTCCACACATCCACCTAAGCATTCTAATTGTTGAGATATTAAAAAGTAAACCAAAATGAGTCTCCTTTGTGTATGTATTTTGCAAATGATATAATTGTAATATGTGAGATATTTAGTAAGTGAAAAACTTGAACAATGATTACATTGTTTAGAAGATATAAGACTTCAAATTTGTAGAAAAAGCACACGATGTTTATTTCTAGTGGATGTGATATCAACATTATCAATCTATTTTATTAGAATATTCTAAGTATCTTAGATTGGTTCACAAGAACGTAAGTATAAATGATGATATTACCTCTAGAAGGTTAGATAGTTAAAATTAAGAAATGTCTCATGAGTACTATACTACTATGCAATAAGAGAATGTATTGAAGACTCGAATGAATTCTTTTATAAAATCGTAATTTTGCGGGTGATGTTGTATAGACTGAGTGCTAGACAATAAAGAGGTTGTTGATATCAAAGTTAATTGAGACTAAATAGGCATGCTAGAGAAACAACGAAAGTTACACCTTAATATACAATGATAGATAATAAACATAGGTAGTTTGAGCATTTATAATGAAGGTTAAAAATGCACCAATTAAATGAATAGATAGTGCTAGTGTGGAAGAATTAGGTAGGCGAAGGGGTAGACCCCAGCTAACATGGATGAAGGTTGTTAGAGATGATGTGTAAACTATGTATAACATTTTGGTAAACACTCGACAAGAACAAGTAAAATCCGAGGAATCATAAAGCTGACCTTTTATGATTATGATGAATTGTAAGTAGGGCATGAGGGTAATAATCTGATGCACCCTCTGTCGCATCCGAGAACGCATCATACCATCATGGTTAAGACATCTTTTATTATTTATTTTCTATCGCGTATTATTTTTTTCCTCGCATTAGTTTGTACTTGGAATGTCCGGCCCATCAGTTTTACCACCCGTTGAGACCATGATTAAATGATTTGGTAATTTAAGTAGTTAGGACGAAAAATGCAAGCTTAATTTAATTACGAATGCACAAGTTTAAAAGTGAGAATTACTCAAATTAAAAGATATCGAAAATTATTCTCCATTAATATATATACTTCAATGAGAGAAGAGTTTTAGGAAATGAAAGCTTGGATATAATTAGGGGGGTGCAAAATTTGGATCCTTATTAATACTCTCCTGTGAAAAGAGAAAGACAACCCAGAAAGAATAGAGCAAACGATTTCCAAATTGTCCGGAGAAGATTACTGTTTACACAATCTGCCACTCGATCGTCTTCCCCGAACAAAGATGGTTACTGTTCTTGCGACCTACTCCTCTTGGCTTCTTTCCCGACGGGGCCATCAAGTATTCTCCGTCGACGTTGAAGTCAATATCCAGATCAATGCTTGGTGTGTTGATTTCTGTGAGCATCCAAACAACGACCACTTCTTCGACTCGACGTTTATCTGTCACCCGATGCTGCTTAGTTCTGACAGCGCACCTCCTCCCTCAGGCCGTTGTCGACTTCAGTGTTCTATTCCGGCGACTTGTTCGTTCTTCGTATGCCTGGCTAGGGTTGTCGTCGACTGTAGTTTCACCTCTGAAATCTCACTCGAGCGACAATTCCTCTGTGAGAGCAAGACCTCTATCTGTGCGTAACTATGCATGATAAGGTCCCCTCGTAACTGTACATGATAAGGTCCCCTCCTAACCGTAGGTTGCTTATGTCTAGTAAACTCCACCTAATCTTGATTGCTCTATCTAATTAGTGTAACCTTATGCGATCCAAGCATGAAAGATACACGATATCAAGAATTGAAATTGCATGCTTAAACATAAAAGATATAATTGAGAGGAAAGCTCTCGCCAAGCACCCGAAGGTTGGGCCCTTTGAAGCACTCCTCTCTCCAAAGAGAGTTCAAGACACTAAGAATCAAAAGATACATCATAACTCTCTAAGGGGCTTCTTATATAGATGGAGGCCCCACTACAAGACAATACTACATGATTGAATACATCTCGCATGCGTATCAATACTCCCGTCCTGAAATGTGACCTTGTCCTTAAGGTCAGATTGAAATTGCATGCTTAAACACAAAAGATATAATTGAGAGGAAAGCTCTCGCCAAGCACCCGAAGGTTGGGCCCTTTGAAGCACTCCTCTCTCCAAAGAGAGTTCAAGACACTAAGAATCAAAAGATACATCATAACTCTCTAAGGGGCTTTTTATATAGATGGAGGCCCCACTACATGACAATACTACATGACTGAATACATCTCGCGTGCGTATCAATACTCCCGTTCTGAAATGTGACCTTGTCCTTAAGGTCGAGTCAGGCAAGACCCCATTGGCGCATCGACGAGACTCGGGCGGCTCCTCGGGTGGGTGAACTAGGTGAAATATCAGAAGCATCGAGGCATTGGGGCGGGCCAGTTGCTGCAGAGCTGTTGTACAGATGATCAAAATGGTCGTAGAACTCGGCATGAGACTGCTTGAGAGGCGAAACACTATCATGCCCACAAAATAGCTCATCCTCAAGGACGAGCGGTGAACGCATCTGTTAGGTCTGGGTTGTGATCAGAGGCCATATGCTATGAAGACTGATGGAGGAAACTCATCCAGGTCCTAAATGAGGGTCGTAGAGTCAGACATTAAGTTGATTAGGAATAGATAGTGATGATTTTGAAGGAGTCCCGGTGGGAAGGATGGTTGAAGTGAGAGAGTGGCAAGATGTGAGGGTAAGGTAACAGTGGGCTCGAGAGATGTGGAAAAAATGAGTCGGGAGATAAGAGAGTTGACAGGTGGTCGGGGGTTTCCAAGAAACAGTGGGGGCAGAAAAAACCTGTGGCAACGTATGAAAAGCTAGTAAGGCGCCATGTGGAGCCTCTGTCACAGATATGTCGGCAGGCGAGCGGATGGGAGGGAAATTGGCAGGAATCAAAGAATGGGGGAAATTATGGAAGTGTGTGCCGAGGTCGGCAGCAGGAGAAAAAGGGGATGTAGGAAAAGGAGGAAGTGTCGGCGGTTCTAATGGTCGAAGACCCACTGAAGGGTGGCAATGAGATGTATGGAGGAGGAAGCTCATCAGGAAGTAAAGTGGCGAACTGGGGCTATAAGGGGCAAGTGGAAGAAGCTGATGACGAATCTTAAGCATCATTGTGAGGAGAGTATCCAGGGCAGCTTCTACTCTATCACATCGAGCATGCACTGAGTCCGAAAGGAGAGCAATGGTGAAAAACAGGGGGAGGGCCGATAGAAGTGGCAGGAGGCTCAGGAAGGCTGCCAGAATGCTATAGGCGCCGCAAGAGGTCTTTAAAGGTGACGAGCGGCCGCTGGATGACTACAGAAACCGCAGGAGGGCATCAGGGATGAGGAGCAGCCGCTCGAATGCTGCATAAGCCACATGAGGGACTCCAGAATGTAGGGGAGAGAACTGGAGGGCCGCTAGAAGCTGACGAAAACCCTGGGAATCATTGGAAGGAGTAGCCCGGAGGCGTAGTAGGTCGGATAAGGTGTTTGCGGTGGTCGACAGGCTCTGGGCTTGGTGAAAGGTTGTGAGAAGCAAGAGCCAATGTTGGAATGACTGTAGCAGACGACAGGGATGAGGATCGGGGGCCGCGGAGATGAAGCGACATGAGTTGTGAGCGAAATAGCGAGATGGTGCCTTAGTGGAAATCAACACTGGGTTGGGCACACAAGCTCTAAAGCGAAAGGCCATGAGGCAAGAACGAGATGTCGGGATGGTCGCGATCCAGCTCGTGTGGGGATGAAGATGCGAAGGGCTCGGCCGCGCAGCAGCCCGATAGTAGTTGACGCACGTGGGAGCAGAAAAATTGCTCGAATATGGAGGAAAATTCAATTAGGGTTTCGTACGAAACCCTAATTGGCGGCAGGTCGGACCACTTGATAGGCTCACGCTATCAAGAACTTAAATTGTATGCTTGAACACGAAAGATACAATCGAGAGGCAAGCTCTCGCCAATCACCCAGAGGCTGGGTCCTCCGAAGCACTCCTCTCTCCAAAGAGAGTTCAAGACACTAAAACTCAAAAAAATACAGCGTAACTCCCTAAGGGGCTCCTTATTTAAATGGAGGCCCCATTACAGGACAAGACTACATGACCGAACATTCCTCGCGTGCGTACTAGCTTACCTCAGACTTTTGTGATACTTTTAATTACCAATTATTCATAAATTGATTATCTGTGATTAAACTTTTGGAGGTAGAGAAACTGACTCTATTCAAACCATAAACACTCAAGGATTTCATCCTCAAATAACAATTAATGATTCCAAAATTTCAAACAACAATAATGATTTACGCACAAAATTTCGGATTATCCCTCTCGGCTTACATCAGTTTGGCATCAGAAACTTTGATTCACTCCTATCGTGAATCAACGATCCGTGATTTTCAAAAAAAAAGTTATTATTTTCTTTAAGTTTTAAGAAAAAAAATTAAGATATTTATTTAAAAATAAAAATAATACATTTTTGCTCTTACATCATGTTAAGTTTTTGATACCAAAGTTAGAAAACCCTTATTCACGACATTTTGAACTAGGACACCATAACGTAAGGGATCAATCTCGTTGGGATTTAGGAGTCAAGTTAGATGCCAGTGAGTTCGAAGGATGATTAGAGCCCGAGGGTTGCTTAGATTGATGCGATAGGATAGATCATTTCATGATTTGGAAGCAATTGCCTCGGGCTAGACAGGTCGAGTATGTTACCCTTGGGTTGAAAGAGTCTACTCGAGTTTGGTGGGAACAGTTGGAGCGTTCTAGGTTTAATTTAGAACACCGTATGGGCAGAATATAAAACATAGTCGCGCAAAAGATATATTCCACTTGATTATTTGCAGACCCTCTATCGTAGGTTTCAGAACCTGTGTCAAGACAAATTATCAGTGGGTGAATACACAAATGAGTTCCTCGTACTCCAGTCTCGCTTCGACCTCCGAGAGGATGATGACATAATTGTATTCTGTTATCTGAATGAGTTACACTATTCCATTAGAGATCAATTAGAACTTCATGACCATAGAGTCTTAAGAGAGATCTCTAGTCGAGCACGTTGAGTAGAGGTTCTGCAGAAGACAACATCCGGAATTAGGTCTACTGATAGACCCCCACCCACTCACACCTCTACCCATACAGTTATGAGCGTCGAACCCTCTTGTCCGACCATGCCCCCGAGTACCCCTGCACTTCTTGCCGCACTCTCTAGAGGCAATGAGATTATAGGCACTAAACCACCACCTGATGTGTTTAGATGCTTTACATGTATGGAGCTAGGTCACGAGTCTTCTGAGTGCCTGCGAAATCACAATGTCGCTATCATTGATTCTGAAAATGGGCAAGAACTTGAGTATGAAGTATTTCTTAGCGACTCCCAGCTTGATCCTATTTCAGAGCCGGATTTAGAGAGGGAATTAAAGGTAGAAAGTGATCAACCTGATCAACTAGTTTGCGTTCACCACCACAATCTATTGACCCCTCAGGCCACTGTTGATGATGATTGGTTAAGGAACAATATTTTTCGTATGACCTCCCGCGTACAGAGACAGTTTTGTTTTATCACCATTGATAGCGATAGTATGTAGAACTTTGTTTCTCAACGCATGGTTGACAATTATAACTTAAAGCCCAACCTCTAGGAAAACCTTACAGTCTATCATGGGTTACCATTAGTATTGCGATACCTATCACACACCAGTGTCTCATAAAATGTTTTATAGGTAACACGGATGCAGTTTGGCATCATGTTGTTGCTATCGAGGACAATCACATTCTACTAGGACGATCTTGGTAGTACGATGGACATGTTCTGCATGATGGTGTGAGGAACTCTCATTCCTTCGAGCGCAATAGATGCAAGATTGTTCTTCTTCTTATAAGAATAGCCCTGTTCGTCGAGCCCCGGAGAGGTCTTCACAGCCTTCTAGTATTATTTCTGTAATATCCTTTCCCTTCGCCATAATGTTACATAATGGGCCACAATTTCAGGAGAAGTTGAAGGATAGTGGCGTAGTTTATATGTTATTTGGCATTGACTCTACCCCCACCACGATAGACATCCCTAGTGTCGTACGACCTTTTATTGATGAGTTCTCTGACATTATGCCGGATGACTTGCCAATTAGCTCCCTCTGATGAGAGATATACAACACAATATTGACCCGATGCTAGAAGTTAGGTTACCTCATCTTTCCCATGAGTCTGAAAGAGCATGAGGAACTCCATAGACCAGTACCAATCTGATATTGAAAGGTCATATTAGGGAGAACTTGAGCCCTTGCGTCGTTCCCGCGTTACTTGTTCCTAAAAAGTTGAAACATGGTGCATGTGTGTCGATAATCGAGCGATTAATAAAATCACTTCCAAATATCATTTTCCGATCCCCTGATTGGACAACATGCTTGGTATGCTTAGTAGGTCTAGTGTGTTTTTGAAGTTAAATCTGAAGAGTGGGTAACACCAGATCCGGATCCGACCCGAGGATGAGTGAAAGATTGTGTTTAAGATGAGAGAGAGTTTATATGAGTGACTGATGTCTTTTGGTCTCTCCAGTGCACCCAACACATTTATGTGAGTGATGAATCAAGTGCTTAGACCACTCATCGGAGTCTGTGTAGTGGTTTATTTTAATGATATTCGAATTTACAATACTAATCCTAATCAACATTTGATTCATCTTAGGTAAGTGTTAAAGATCGAGTGCACTAATAAATTATGTCAACTTGAAGTAGTGCACTTTTATGACTGATAGTCTGACCCTCTTATAGTATATTATCTCGTCTGAGTGCATTACCCTCTTATAGTATATTATCTCGTCTGAGTGCATTAAAGTAAATAGAGAAAATGTCAATGCGATAAAATCATGGCCTACCCCTAGGGCGATTATTGAGACTCGAGGCCTTCATGAGTTAGCATCTTTTTATCGTCGCTTCATTCAAAATTTTAGTACATTGATTTGCGTTCGTCATCGATTTTCTTAGAAAGAGGTTATTTATTCGGACTGAGGAGGCTGAGTACACATTCATATTTGTTAAGGAGAGACTCACTAGTGCGCCAATTTTAGCGTCGTTTGATTTTGATGAGATTTTCGGGGTTGATTGTGATGCATCCATTATATGCATCATCGTAATATTGAGTCAAGAGGGTTGACCTATAACATTCTTTTAGTGAGAAGCTAAATGAAACAAAGACTAGGTATTCTACTTACGACATAGAGTTCTATGCTATCGTTCAGGCTCTCCGTCAATGGAGGCACTACCTAATCCAACATGAGTTTGTACTCAATATAGACCACGAGACACGAAAACATTGGAACTCTCAGAGAGAGATTAGACGACACACCAAGTGGATTGCATACCTTCAAGAGTTTACCTTTCACTTCATTGTTGTAGATGTCACCCGACATATCCGACATATCAACCGGCATAAAGATTTTGGTGAGAAATGACACGACACTTAAATGTCATTTTTTGAAAATATTGCCCGATATATCGGTTTTACCCGATATATCGGGGATATCTCGCAACCGATATATCGGCGTGAGTATTAAAATAATTTTTTTCATTTCTTTTAAATAGCCAAGTGGTAATATTTTGTTGTGTTCATTACTTCATTATAATCATATTATTGCATGTTTATTGTTTAATTTATAAACATACGTTATGACGCAATTGTACATATTTACAAAAAATGTGTATCTATATAAATAAATTTATTTAAATATTAAAATCCGACATTGTAAAATATCTTTGATATTTCCCCGCAATTTGATACCTGACATTTTAAACTCAAACCGACATGAACCTGACATCTATAACCTTGTTTCACTTAAAGCACAAACCCGGTGTCACGAATCGAGTAGCCGACGCCCTTAGTCGTCGCTCACATCTACTAGTCACTCTGCACCCTCGTATTACGGATTTAGATTCCCAGCGTGACTTATATACCACTGACCCTTTCTTTCACGACATCTGGATCTCTTGTCGTCATAGTGGGACTGATCCTACTACCCAATATGTGGTGAGTGAGGGATATCTATTTAAGAGAACATGTATTTGCATCTGGGAAAGATCACTTCGAGAGATGCTACTTAGGGAGCTTTATTCATCCGGGTTAGGCGGGCATGTGGGGCAATCTAAATTGTTAGATCTCTCTAAAGGATAGATATTATTGGCCGAAGATGAAACATGATGTCATCGAGCTTATTAGATACTGCACGACATATCAATTGTATTAAGGTCACGCACAAAATGCCGGATTATACACCCTCTACCGATTACTGAGAGGCCGTAGGATGACATTTCGTTGGATTTCGTAGGACTTCCTCACACCCAAAGGGAAAGTAGACTCTAACTTTGTTGTAGTAGACTATTTATCAAAAATGATACATTTCATCTCGTGTAAAAAAAACTCTAGCGTTGTGCACGTCGCTGAACATTTTTAAAGAAATCTTTAGGTTGCATGACATTCCTAAGTTGATCACATTTGTTAGGGTACACGTTTTATACGATATTTTTGGAAAACACTTTGGGGGCGATTGAAAATCAAACTCGAGTTTAGTAGTGTTTATCACTCTCAGACTGAAGGACAGGCTGATGTAAGTTAATAGGAGTTTGGGGGACCTTAAGTGTTTAATTGGGAAAAATCCAAAGTAATGAGATCGTGTACTTCCACAAGTTGAATTTCATTTAATAATTAAAAAATTATTCCACTACTAAATCACCTTTCGAGATTGTCTATGAGTTCTCTATACCCCACCTGCTTGACCGCCACTCGCTACCATCTCATAAATACATTTCCTTCGATATGCAAGCTCACATCGTATATTTAAAAGAATTGTATAAGATTATTGCTAATAAATTGCGAGCAACTTCTTAAAATTATAAAATCATGGTCGATCATCATCGTCGGGAGCAAGGTTGTCAGGATCGAGATACCAGATTAAATCGTTTCGAGATTGGATCAGATCGGATGGTGGGATTGGATTGAGGATCGTTTTGCAAAATGTGGATCGTAGAATCGTAAGATCTTATGATCCGGATCGCGATCCTAACAACCATGGTCGGGAGTTATATTTTTTAGAAGGAGATTGGGCGTTTGCCTATTTCAGGAAGCAAATATTTGCTCCAGGAACATATTATAAGCCACAACAAAGGAAGTTTGGTCCATTTCAAGTTCGGAAATGCATATGTTAGAACAGCTACCTTATAGATTTACCTGTTGGATTTGGTACTTCGCTAATATTTAATGTGGTTGATCTGACAAAATTCTATAGAGAGCCACCTAGTTCCAACCCCAGGCCACCTCCTGCAACCCCAGGCCACCTCCTGCAACCCCAGGCATGCCACCCGACTTAGCACCAGTGCTGACGCCTATCGCTGAGGAGATGTACGAGAGTTTCGCACTCGCCACAAAACGTGGCAACGCTATTTGGTTTCGTGGCAAGGATGAGCCATTACGGGCCGCTCTTCGATTAGCACTAACGAGTTACAACGATGTCGTCGAGATCTCTCCGTTACCCGTCTTTGTGAGTTCTCGCCATGTTCGAGCTCAGTTTGTATTTGGAATGTCCGACTCATCGGTTTGACCACCCGGTGAGACCATGAATAAAATATTCGATAATTTTAAGTATTTTGGACGGAAAAGACAAGCTTATTTTAATTAAGGGCACATAAGGTTCAAAGTGAGATTTACTCAAACGAAAAGATTTCGAAAATTATTCTTCATTAATATAGTACAATGAGAGAAGAGTTTTAGGAATTGAAAATTTGGAAATAATTAAAAGGGTGGCAAAATTTGGATCCTTATTCAAACTCTCCTCTGAAGAGAGAAAGGCAGCCCAGAAAGAATAGTTGAAATGATTTCCAAGTCGTTTTCCTGTGTTAATTCAGGGAAGATTGATGTTCACGTGATCTGTCTCTCAATCATCTTCCCCGAATGAAGGTGGCTAGTGCTCCCGTGGCTTACTCTCGGTCTTTTTCTTCGACAATGCCAACGAGTATTCTCTGTCGACGTTGAAGACATTGTCCAGATCGATGATCAGTGTATCAATTTATACGAGCGTCCAAACAAAGACCGCTTCTTCGACTCGACGTTTCTTCGTCACCCAACGCCGCTCAGTTCCGACAGCGCACCTCCTCCCTCAGGCCGCCGTTGACTTCAGTGTTCTATTCCGGCGACCGGGTCATTCTTCGTGTGTGTGGCTAGGGTTGTCGTCGACTGCAGTTACCCCTCTGACAACCCACTCGAGCGACATCTCCTCTGTGAGAGTGAAACTTCCATCTATGTGCAACTGTGTTTGAAATGATCTCCTCCTAGCCGTAGCTTGCTTATACCTGTGTACACTCTGCTCAATGTTGATTGCTCCATCTAATTAGTGTAACGTTATGCGATCCAATTAATTAACTATTAGCTTGCCTCGGGCGTTCATACTACTTTTAATTACCATTTATTCATAAATTAATTATCTGTTATTAAGCTTGTGTCCGTAGAGAAACTGCCTCGGTTTGAACCACAAACACTCAATGATTTCATCCACAAAATAACGATTAACGATTCGGAAATTTCAAATGACGATAGTGATTCACGCACAAAATTTCGGATTGACCTTCTCGGCTTACATCATAATCAAACGCTAATAAACTATTATTATTTTTTTGGCATTTGCCTCTAGGGTTGGATATGCATTTGTCAATGAAAATTTGTTAGAATTCATGCATCGAGTAAAACCATTTTGTTGTTGACTTGTAGGCGCCGAATCGTGAGATCTATTAATTGCTTAAGGCTATATCTATTTCTCAATGTGGAACTATTCTAAATGTCCCCTAACTTGTAGGGTCTTTGGTGGGAATGGGCCCTTAAGTCTTACCTACTTTGATACTATGTTAGGAACTTAGGATTCAAGCATCCAACCTAAACCAATTGATTGTAGGTGGAGGGATCTGAGATATGTATTAATTGCAAGTGGCTATATCTATTTCCCAATGTTTGACTATTTTTAACAAAAATACATTTTGGATATGCTTGATTTGAAGGAATTGATGGGGATGGGATGCAGTGATAGTTATCCCATTTTCATATTCAAAAATACATTTTGTATCTCTTTCATTGATAATTTCTCACCCATGCCTAATGAAAAAACATGAAGCATGCTTTCATCAATTTATACTTAACCAAACAAGCATTTAAAACTAGTTTAAATTCTATTTGAATTCCTATGCTTTCATAGATTCTACCTAACAATGCTCGGGACTTTTGGTTGATAGGGCGATTGGCACGGGTGAACCCATGCTAGATATGGACTATGGGCGTTTGCGCGCTTCTATTGACAGGGTCGAGACTATTCTGACTCTTTCAAGTTGAGAAGAAGTGTTCCATCTTTATAGTTCTGGCGTAGACTTCTTTCTTTTTATGAAGCTTGAAGCTGCGTCTGAAACTGAATCGCATCGAGCTTTTGTAATAATACCTGCCCTCTCGTTTTTTTTTATGAATTTTAAGTTAGGATTGTAGAAGCATGGATGTTGTAATAGCTTTAAATGCTAGAAATTATTTTTTGCCCTGGCATTTTTAGATGCCAATTGTGAAGAATTATGACTGAATGATAGAAAAAAATACATGGGAGAAATTAAAAAGAATATGAAGAAGTATATAGTTTTAAATACATCTGCTTGGCTGGTTCTTTTGTTATTAGTCTGCACAGATAGATGGAGTAGTAAATTGGCTTGACAACTTGACATTGCATTTTTTTTAATGGTTCGATATATACAAAATGAGAAATGTTCATTTGATTTATTTAGGCTCCGTTTGGGGGACTTATTTTTGCCGGTCAAATGGTTGCGACCGCATGAACCGGACTTATTCAAATCAGTAGTTTTCCTTCATCACAAAACATTAATAAGTACACACATATCATAGTCTAGCACTTGTTATAGTGTGTGTAGCTCAGACGGTATTTTTGTAATTTCATGTATGCCTACTCCCGTCTATTTGAGTTATTTGAGTTCTTAGAAAGATCTTGCCCTCAAAGTATCTACACTTCTATAGGCCTCTAAGGGAGGGGAGGGGAGTTTCTTTTTGGCATCTTGGATTTATTCTCGTGTTACCTTCTCTTCATAGTGTTCCTCTTTAATCTGTATTTTCTCTCATTTCTGGATCAAATTAGACATGCATTATTTAGGTCAAAATCTTCTATTTAAAGAGAAAATCGCCCATTCACACTTATGCATGTGTGGATGCGAGAACTTGAATAAAACGGAACACTTCAAACACACAAGTTCAATCTTGATGATGTTAAGATTAGAAGTAAAAAAAAGTCATTAATATGAATATAAAGAGAATTTATTCATTTCAATTAAATTTTGTAAATTTTCTTTGCAAAAAATTTAAAATAATTGTATTATAAGATAATTTTGAAAGAAGAAGAAAACTATTTCAATAATATATAAGTCATGAAGAATGATTATAAAGATAAATATTCTCTAATGCTAAGTTTAAAGCGATGGTTTAAAAGGACCGGCATGATTTTAGAGGGGTAGTGCTTGTCTGGATATATTGTATTCTACTACTTATTAAGGCTCCGTTTGGGGGAACTTATTTTCACCAGTCAAGTGATTACGACTGCATGAACTGGACCTTAAGCCTTGACCGGTGGAAACAAGTCCCCCCAAATGGAGCCTAAGCCTTTACATTTTCGATGATTGAATAAACAAAATCTAGTTCTAATAGATTATGAAACTAAAACTTTAAGAACAGACACAAGTACTTAAGAAGTAGTTAAACTAGCAAGAAGTATGAAATCAAGGCTCTGTTTGAGATCAGTGCATTGCTACTTTTGTATTATAAAAACAATATTTATATTTTATTACACATCTGATACTATGAAAAATATTTGAATCCCTTATATTTTTAGAAAGAAAACTGGTTTTGGTTATGCGCAGACCGTGCAATTTCATAACAGTTATGTGCATGCCAAAGTCAATACGGGTTCATAGCTTCTTATGGATTTTTAATTTGATCTGCATTTATCCTTGGACTGCACATAGTCGAAAATGACATGCATAATCGTCAAAGAATTAGTACGAGCGAATGGGATGACCCTTGGAGGTTGTCAGGGGCCCTCTTGGATGTTCGCGACAGCAAATTTTTTTGGTGGAAGAAAGGGAGGAAAGAAATCTCATCCATTGTGACGGCGGCATTCAATCCAGGGACGGCCTTTGCCGGAGCAGTCACGTTAACGCTGCTATTGGAGGTTGTCTGCACACATTGACTGTAGTTGGCGCTCTTTGAGTTGCCGGCAAGGCGGCGACAGGTTTTCTTGAGATTGGGGAAGAAGAAACAGTGCAGGAAAAACAGAGAGAGCTTTGCTTCCTTCTTTTATTAAAAACATAATTATAATGGATAGCAGAGGGATAACTGAGGAGACGGCTCATATGGAAATTCGTTGTGATTTTATATTTTAATGGATGCTAGTAAAAATTTATTATTTTTTTATATAATTACCCAAACCTCCTCTGTAAACTAGCATAATTAGTGAGAGCACCCCTCTTATTTTCAAAATTATAAAAAAACTCCCCTTAAGTTTTCATTTCATTTCGAAAACCTCCCTTTGTCTTTTCATTTCATTGCATCCATGAAGAAAAATACCCTCCTGGACACTATTCGCTGAGGGGAATGTTTTTGTACATGAATGTTATGAAAATAAAACTTCAGGGGAGGTTTTTGTAATGAAATGAAACTTTAGAGAAAATTTTTGTAATTTCGAAAATAAGAGGGGTGTTGTCAGTAATTTAGCAAAATTAGAGAGGAGGTCCCGGTAAATTGCCCTTTTTTAAAATGTTAATGCTTTTATATATAGCCTGTGTTAATGACATATCAAATATGACTGTGCACAGCCATGCTAGCGCTGTCTTCTGCGAGGGGGAGTCTTACATGACCAAGATGATACAGTGGGTCTGAGATTGTTAGAGAGTTTCTGCAATTGCCTCAGTTCCCATGTTTGCACTCAAGCAAAAAAAACGCATAGGTTAAAATTATCCAATTCTTATATAGAACGAAAATAATTGACATTAGTTCAAAATGAATTCCAAGGAGGAATTCATTAGAATTTCAATTCAAACATTTAAGCGTGCAAAACTGAATAACAAAATTGATATTAGACCTTCAATTCCAATTCCAAAATCACAATTCCCTTCAAACAAACGGACACTGCCCTATAAGCATTCACCTCATCTTCCCCACAACAACACTCATAGCTCTACTCTCCCCGATAGAAAAAAAAACACGGTAAAATTATCAGTGGGCCTCCTAAAACCAGAGCCAACCTCCGCAAACTGAATCTACCATGGGGATCGAGCCAATCTATTTTGGTTCGGGTCGGTTTGTCCTAAAAAACGAACCACCCTTTACAACCCTACGTCAAATTCATAACTAAAGCACAACAGAGTCATGATCACTGAGCTCAGAGCATAATCGTCAAATAGAATACTCTTAAATGAGAAAGTTAGGGCCTTCAAAATATCAGCTATTTATAATAATGTAATATGGGTGGGGGGCTAATCCTAGCCGCCCAAACTAGGTAAACAACATAACTGATTACAAGTAACCAAAAAGACCACGCTATTTTTGGGACTTCGGGAATGCTGTACCGAAGTGCAAATTAAGAGTGAGCATCCCTTTAGTCGGCGAAATGTGTGTGCGCTCGCGGGGATGCAACAAATTCGCCCGGGAGTTAAGTGACAGTGTCCGCATTTTGGATAATATCTTTTGAAAGCCTTGTCATAAATAATACCCAAAAAATAATGTTAATGTTAATGCTCAATGAAATCCAACTATCAATGAAAAGTCAACATCATGTTCAGGGCAAATCATCCTAGTAAAAGGGTATAAAAGTAACTAACAAATTTCTAAATGCCAAGGTTCGTCGTAACTAGGTTCTCAAAATCAAAACATTGTTCTAAATCAAACCAGAGGGCGACGGATGATGCTCAGGACGGGAAAAAACATTTTCCATCGAATGTTTGATGGAACTTATTTTTGGCATTGAACTCACCTTCTCTTTCTGTCTTCATTGTAATCTTTGATCAGCTTCTCCACATCATTCCAAAATAGACCTTCGACGAGGATCCCATCCTTCGTAAACCTGCCGGTTAAAGGCATAAACCATAGCAAATTTGGAGAGCCTACTTTATGAATCCATGCTTCAGAAACACAAATTCATGACCCCCTTTTCTTGATGGAGATTGTGCAAGGACTGTGTGTGCAGAGAAATCATGATTTTTAAATGCAGTTTCGGGTTTTGCTGTCATAAACCCCCGCTTTTGATGGTTAGATTCCGGACCAGTTTGGCACGTTTTTTTTTGTGGCTCCGATGAGTTTGGACAAAAATGTCACCGCTATAGACTGTACGTTTTGCATGACAATGATTATGACCGCCATTAAAAAGAAAACTAATTTTGAACATAAAAATGGATAAGTTTCTTATAGGTGAGGTTGGGCGTTCACTAACGGCGATTCACAACCACCATGTTCGTAACCGCCACCGCCGCACCAAACGGAGCCTTCTGCCAGAGGTTTTAGTTATCTTTTAAACAGGGTTGATCAATATTACATATTAAAGAAATTCATCATTTAGACTTTTGCCGTGTTATTTTCTCTTAATTACACTTACTATTTATAAGATAATAAATATGATCATAAAAATTATACTATATTATTAATTAAATATACTTAAAATGTTATATTATGAACTTGCGGTAACGCACCGATATTCCGTCCACAATGGCAATGATGGATCTCTGTAATGTGTGCGGCGAAAAAAGATTGTGCAGGGAGCATCAAATTGTGGCAGGTACTTTTGCGACACACTACGTACAGAAGACCTGTGTACAGAAGACCTGTGCACGGCCGCTAATTTGGTGCAAATTACAATACATAGAAAGGTGCCCTTTTGAAAGAGCGTTGGAGGGAGTTTCAACAAAGTTACAATTTTGAGTTTTGCCCAAAATTCCACAAGACTTCTTGTGTTTAACCTAAACTCCTGAAACTAAGTGAAACAATACAACAACAACACTCTAGCCTTTATCCCACCATAGTGGGGACTGCTAAATGGATCATTAGTCGCCATAGCGCCACGCCATATCTTTGGTCATAATCTCACTAAAAACGAAGCGAAACAATAATAAAAAATATAATATTAATTGGTTTTAGTATTGGTTTAAACAGAGACCGAACTGAAACCACCAAACTTCAAACCACGAAACATGTAAATTAATGCTTATGTGGAATACTAGGAAATGTGATTTTCATGCATTAAAACAAGAAATTTTATAGCGGAACACTCGGAGAAGGAAGCGATGAAATCTAGCGTTAAACATGAAAATTTACTAATATATAAAAGTAAGAACTGACCATGTTGTGACACTCTTGATAAGCTCCACTGGTTTGTTTGCAGAAATGGATTTTGGATCTGCGCTGGCTATCGAAAGAGTGTACATGTCTGTAAACCTTGGGAGCTTTGAGGACACTATCAAACCTGTGCTGTTGAAGGATGCCTGTAACAGTAGCAAATTTTCAAGACCATCTGACTCTTTCAGTTGCGGGATATAACAAACATTCCAGAATAATAAAATAGATCAATTGAGATGCGAGTAAATAACGCACAAACAATAATTGAAAAAAAATCTAACATTTTCTTTGTACAGAATGAGAGTTGAATGCTGAAGAACAGCAGAATTATATTTCTTGCACAAAAATGAGAATTAATGTGAGGGTGGGTGAATAAAAATGAAACTCATGGAGTCTTTACAGCCCAGGAAAATAAAACTATTTTCACAAGGAGTTAACTTAAAGCAAACATATATCACTGCAACTTACCTCATGTTACTCACTTCTAGAATTATCAAGGTCACACCAGCGCAGCGAGGGTCCGGGAAAGGGTCCCACCACAAGGATGAAATGTAGGCAAGTCCTACCCTGCATTTTTGCAAGAGGCCGCTTCTAGGACATGAACCTGTGACCTCAAGGTCACACGGCAACACCTCAACATGTGCGCCAAAGCTCCCCATCAATTATAAACGCATACCATGAAAAAAAACAAATGGCAATAGCTCATGTTCTGTCTAGCCAGCCAAGATACCTATTAGTTGGAGTTTTAAGTCATAAATGCCTATCCCTCCCTCCCTCCCATTGATCTTATCTAGATATAGTTCAGTGACAATTGTAAGTAAAAGAAATAATAATAATATGGAGATAGAATCACAAATTCACAATCAAGAAGGGTTCATTTGATTGGGCAAAATAGAATTGGATTTGGGAATAATTAAATCAATTGTGGTGTTCGCTAGGGCAGATTTCACCCGGAATTGGAATTGAGTCTAAATCTAATGGATTTCATTTAAACCTAAAAAACCATTCCCCCAATTCTTTGCCCTTCGGTTTTTACATTTTTTGCGCTAGCAACCAGAACCCCTCTCCCTCTCAAGTCCTAATCAGCGACTCGCCCATCACTGCCTGCTGGAACTTTGATTTGTTTCATGTCATGTGAATATTGAAATGGGAAACACAGGAGGCATTAATTGCTGCACATAAGGTGGCCAGGAAAATATTCGATATAGTGAACAACCATTATGAAACCAAGACAAAAAAGAGGAGACCGAAGAAGAGAGGCGGGCTGAGTATGCCTCGTTTGTTTCCCATTTCAATATTCACATATAAGTACAAATTCAGAATTGCTTTTGTTTGCATCACAGTGGTCATATATTTTCCCGCGGATGTGTGCTTCTGGCATGGTATTTCAAAAAACAAAAACCTAAACCTCAATAAACTGAAAGTATGAGAAGATTTTTAACTCGCCATCTTTAGATTAACAGGATTCTGATTTCCCTCGATAGCAGCATTATTAATCATCAGATTAATGTGAGAATTAAGCTTATTGTAAAAATTATGCTATTTTCTTGGTTTATTTGAATTAGCCAAATTGTGAAAGGGGTGAGGAAAATTTCTAAGGATTATTAAATTCGAAATCTTAGTTACCAAAATTTCAGATTTTTATGGAATTGTGGAAGAATTTTAAGAATGCTTTGAGGAACAATATGTTTAGGATTTGTGTTCATTCAACTTATTATGATCTGTGTTCATTCAACTGCAATTTGATTTCCTGAAGGAAATTATACTACACCTGATTTAATGCAAAACGAGAGAGTTATATTTATCAAAACGAGAGAGTTATATTTATTATACTACACCTGATTTAATGCAAAACGAGAGAGTTATATTTATGTATCAAAACAGTTAAAATAACCTGAAGGAAATTATCCTACGCCTGATAGTAAGTTAGCTGCAGAGGCCATTGTATTGAAAATTAGAGATTCAATGTGAAGTGGTTACTAATCACAAGAGTTAAAAGATACCATTAGGCATCACGAGCACAGGTGAAGAGGTTCATTTCTCTTTTCCTTCATGAAAAGCATTCTAACATTCTGCATTCCAGTAAACTTTCACATTCTTACACTTCTGAACAACTATTTAACCAACTTCCATTCATAGCCTGAGTCCAAGAAAACTTCTAACTTCAAATATACCTCACTATTTTGCAGGTCCTTTTATAGCGTTATTTTAGTATTAATTATTTTTTAATATGTTTTTATTCTATTTTAGAGTCGCGTCCTTATAGGGCGTCGTTATTTATGGCGTGTCATTATGAGGCGTCCTTTTTAGTCGCATGTCCAAATCTGTCATTATCTCCTTTCGCATTATTTCCTTCTTGTGTCTATGTTAATAAAGGCGTGAGACGCATCGATGCGCAAAGGGGCCCTGGAGTTTAGGCACAAGGAACAGGCGCGAGCCTAAGGCACGTGAGCCACAAAAATGAAAAAAAAATAAATTAAACGAATTGGGGGGCCCATTCAGCGAATATTGAGTGAATTGGGGGCTCAATTCGCTCAATTTCAGCGCATTGGGCGTCCAATTCGCTCAATTTCAGCACATTGGGCGCCTCAAGCGCACCTTGGGTGCGCCTCAGGAACATCACCCGCCTAAGCCTTGCTGAGGTGCAACGGAATGCGCCCGGTGTGCCCGGCTCCTCAAGCGAGCCTTGATAACGCAGTCTGGTGTCGAATGTAAGTCCTATTTAAAAGACCAAGTGGGTCTTGTATTGGTATGAATGAAGAAAGTCTATTTCTCCAACCCTAAAAGAGATTTTGGAAGCTCTCACTCTCTCGAGCGCACCCCGCTTAGGTAGTCGCGGTCAAGGCTTCGTAGTATCTCCACCACCGTCATCTCCACCTTCGACCACTCATCCAGCAACATCGAGTAGACCCATAACAACTTGGTATCAGAGCCTCTCGGTTCTCTTCCGCCGACGGAACAAACACTCCCCCATTCTGCTGACTTATACAAAGAGCCCAACGACAAACTACACAGCACACGAAGCCTCCAAAAAAAGAGTCCCAACCATTAGTCTCCCTCCTTCTGCGTAGAGAAAACACGAGTTCAGACCCTCAAATTCATGACGGCATCCTCATATTTGACGCACGTCTGCATCATCGCATAGAAGTCGGCAGACGCTGTCGTTCGACCCAGTAGCATGGAAGCACACCTACCTCATCAATCGCGACGATCGAAATTGCGTCTGGCTGATGTCTACCTCTGCACGCCAGATCCGGCTTTTGTCTACCGTCGCACGCTTGCTCGACGCCCTAAAGTCACGTAACAGAAACCGCCGAACCAGCCGCACACCCCCTACGGGTTTCAATTCCAGCGCCTGGGTTTCCATTCCGCCGAACAATAGCACACGCCCTGCGGGTTTACATTCCAGGGCCTGGAGTAATTCAAGTCGACCCTCATGGTCCATCTTTCTTTTCATTCCAGCGCATGAGTTTCCAAATCATCGGGGTGGACTTACTGACGATCAAGCCATAATTTTGAACGACCAATATAGGAATTTATTTCTGAATTTATTTTGCATTCAAGAATTTATTTCTTATTAATTCTAAATTGAGTTAATTAAGATTTGCGTTGCCACCATTGGGAGATGACGCGGTACTCACGACAACACAATTTCAGCCGCTTTCGACGATCCCAGGCGTCCAGTCACCCGCTCTTTCTCTCGGCAGGCAAGTCAACCGATGGGGGACTCGCGAGATTTTACGGTCACTCTCAAGGACATGCTGCAAACGGTCATGACCTCCATGGAAGCACTCTTTTGGGACGTCAACCAGGCATCAGGACGACATAGCCACTAGCACTGCCAGGCTTAATGAGCTGACCGCCTCCCTTCCCGTTGTTCTACTCCACCCACGGATCATGTCAGCAACAGTAAAGTTCCTCTACCGCCGATCATCCGCCAGGAGCCGCCACTGCAGACCCTATTATGCCCTAAAGCTACCATTTAGCCATGCTATACGTTATTGGAATTCCCCACCTATGATGGGAAAACAGATCCATTGGGTTGGTTCACCAGGTGCGAACAATTCTTTGCACATCAACAAACTCTGATAGCTAAACGGCTTCCTATGGCCTCCTTCCACTAGACTCGACCTTGCTTTGGGCCACTCATCTCCCACACTGATCAGTTGGGTTTGATGTGGGACGACTTCAAGTGATTTTGCAAACTGCGTTTCGGCTCTCTAATTCGCAGCAACCCCCTCGATTCCCTCACAACCCTCCGCCAAACAAGCTCTGTGGACGAGTATCTAGACCAGTTTCAACTTCTTCTGGCACATGTCACACCCGGAGATGCAGGTCGTCATCTTCACCGCCGGACTTCGCAAACGTCTGCGACTTGATGTCGAATTTGAGGCTCCTTCAGACTTAGTGTCTGCTATGAGTCTGGCCAGGCTATGTGATCATCTCCTCCAATTGGCACGGGAGGTCTATTTGCCCACCGACACGAGCATTTGGCTAGGTCATTCTGAGGGGCATTCAACCCCACCATTCCGTAAACTATCTCGGGACGAGATGATGGAACAACACACCGAGGATTTATGTTTAAACTGCGACGAGTTGTACACTCGTGGTCATAGGCGCAAACGGCTTTTCTATCAGCGCATTGAAGACTCTAATGATGAGGGTGTCGATTGACGCCTTAGTTATTAAAAGCGCAAGGCACACCAAGGCTCAAAGGGATCTTGGAGCCTAGGCACAAGAAGCAGGCCCGTGCCTGACAAAGGCAAGGCGCAACCACATTCAATTTATAAAATAAGCATCAAACATTGGTTTATCGTCTTGATCAGATATTTCATATATTCTACTCATTAATCATTCATTAATATCATTTTTATCTCTTAAAAAGTAGAATTAATGAGGTCACTTTCATCATATCTAAAGTATTAAAACTCGATTATGTTTCACAAACACTAAATCATGCACAAACTATTGAGTTCTTATATTATTTTTTCTCTTTCTGTTAGGAAAAAAAGTTTGCAACATAAATCGCTCCCAGACGTGTTTTTTTATATTTCAAAGGCGCAAAAAGGCGTACGAAGGCACAAGCCTCTGAGCCTGGAGACTTAGGCGCGCCTGAGGGGCGCGCCTTTAACAACATAGGCTGACGCAGACACCATTAATCTCCCTCGAGCTTGAGTACAAGCTCGTTTTGCAAGGCGGGAGAGAAGTTACAGATCCTTTTATGGCGTTATTTTAGTATTAATTATTTCTTAATATGCTTGTATTTTGTCTTAGAGTCACGTCCTCATTGGGTGTCGTTATTTATGTCATGTTGTCATGAGTAGTCTTTTTTTGTCGCATGTCCAAGTTTGTCGTTATTTTCTTTCGCGTTCTCCTTCTCATGTCGATTGTAAGTTCTATTTAAAGGACATAATGGGTCTTGTATTGGTATGAATGAAGAAAATCAATTTCCCCAACCCTAAAAGAGATCTTGGAAGATCTCTCTCGAGCACGCCCCGCTAGGCCAGCCGCGGTCAAGGCTCCGTAGTATCTCCACCACCTTCATCTCCACCTCGGGCCACTCCTCCGACAACATCCTAGTAGACCCATACAGTCCCATGAGAGATCATACTCATTAATCACGTGTCCCAAAATGCGACTTCTTTTCATCCTAATGCACTTCGAAAAATTAGTGAATACGTTGTGATTCCTTAGTGTTTGTAATATGGTTTTCAAGTATTTAGAACGCTCCTCGCTTATGGAATATACCAGAATGTCAATTTTATCAAAAAATCAGTAAACGTTCTATTCACGTGGTCTATTCATCAAATCCATAAAACAATGAGAGAATTCATCAGTCCAAACCGCATAACCACAAGTACCAAGAGATTGTATCTTGAACTAAAAGTTGTTTTTCTTTGATTCTTAATTGATGTGAATTTGATTGGAGGTCGAACAGATCATCAATGTGATAAGCCTGAAATTTAAAAACAGAAATCGCAACACCGCACCGAGCGGTGTGGTTGTGGTGCGGTTTTGGTTATTGGAAAACCGCATGGTTTGCAGTGCGGTTCAGTTTTTGCCTTGAAAAAACTGAATAAACCGCACCGCATTGATTATAATAATATTTTATTTTATTTTATATCTTATAATATATCTTACAGATTAATTAATATATCTTATATTATATCTTATAATATATCTTAAATTCTTAATCTAACGCCTCTGCGTGAAATGAACGCCTGAACGGTGAACCCGTGGGCTGAATCGCTGAAATAGTGAAATAGAATCAACAAGCAACAGACCCAACCGGCCAACCCAACGCTTATTTTCATTTTTCATTCCTTCAGGTTTTTTTATTACATCCTGCTTCTGCACACTTGTCTGGCTTTCTGACCTAACAAGTCCGAGACACCGATGGGCGATGGCGATGGCAACGCGACCGACGACGGGTGACGGCGATGTTGGCGAGCAGCTTTTACGACCTACCTCCTGTTTAGGGTTCACAGGTTCCTGATTGAGCAGCTCCTACTACCGGTATTATTTTCTCTTTGCTTCTCATTTTTTCTACGACATACGTCCGTTTAGGGTTCTTGGTCTAGTATTGTGGCTATCTTCTCATTTTTTTCTAAGGCCTACCGCCCGTTGTTTAGGGTTCTTGATGGATGTAGATGTTGAATTTAGCTTTTTGGAGTACAAAAAGAAAATATGGTTGGATCGATGATTTTGATGAACCTAAAATTTGCACGTCTGAGTTGGCATTATATTTAAAAGAAGATGCACTAAAAGTGCAACTCAACTTTAACTTTTAGAGTTGGAAAAGGAAATACAGGAGAGTCCAGATCATCTTGAAGAGGTAGATGCAGAGTTGTAGTAGACTATTTAACATGAGGTAGATGATTTTGTTTATCTTATACTTTTTATTCTTTGCATTGTCTTTATTGAGTGCATTGAAAATTTATTACAAAGAATGGAGATTATATGTTTTGAGTTGTTTATCTTATATTATGCCTCGCTTTAGGATTTGTAGCCTTTTATGAATCAGAATTCATAATACGATGAATCTCTTGATCTGAATGTCATGGTTAATATAGTTTAATAGCATCAAATAGTGATGAAGTTTCAACTGAATGTTGACTATTGTTGATGGAGCTCATGAGGACGTCTGGGTTGATTCTACGTTTCGTACACAAACACTATGATTAATCCTTTATGCCTGATATGATTTCCATGGAAGGATTTTTTTATTGCAGTTAAGAGTTTGCTTACAGATTGGGATTATGGCAAAGAATTTTGAGTGACATCACACACACATGATGTTGTTATTCCATTTGATTGGCAATTTGAACTATACAATTACATACCATTCTATTGCTGGAATTCATGGTTGGATAATCAACCAAAACATAAGCCATCATTTTATTTTATTTTATTTCTTACTAAAGATCCATCATTTGTTGTTGAAGTTATTATTGGCTCTTTTTAAAATGATGTTCCCTCTTATTAACGTGCTCTGTTAGTTTTTAAGTCAATCCATTTAGTAAGCTTGATAGTAATTGGACAAATAGTAATGTTATTGAAATGATGATCCTGTCCTTGGAATATATAGTAATCACCCAATTCTGAAAGAATACATGTGTTAAAAAATTTTGAGAAGATATCATTATTAAGTATAAAATGTAAATAGTCCATGTACTCTTTGAGAAATTTAGGTAAATGTGCAAAAACCGAAATCGCACTGTAAAAACCGACTCCAACTGCAACAATGCCAAATCGCACCGCACGGTTTGGATGCGGTGCGGTTTTGTAAAATCCAAAAACGACCCTCTCCGGTGCGGTTGCGGTTTGGGCTCAAACCGCACCAATTCACCCCTAGATATAAAGGATGTTTGATCTTTATTGTCAGTTTGTTTAAGGGCATTTATATTGACAGCCCGGCTTTGGATATTGGCAGCCCAGGAAATCGATAATGGCAGTCTATTGGCTATTGGCAGCCTAGTATGTATATTTATATAATTGGAAAAGTGTAAAAAACACGGAACCCCGAATTAGCTAAATACGAGTTTCACGCGCATTTTAAAAATATGCTTACTATATGACATTTTTAGGAAAGGTGTTGAACAAGAAAGTGGTAGATCTCGACGAGAACTACAACTTTCATGTTAAATATTTTTTTTCTAAAAATGTCATATAGTACACCTATTTTCAAAAGACGCGGCACCGGGCGGAACTATTGCGAATCGCATAGTTCCGCCCGGGTTCCGCGCCTTTTGAAAATAGGTCTACTGTATGACATTTTTAGAAAAAGTGGTCAACATGAAAGTTGTAGATCTCACGAGAACTACAACTTTCATGTTAAATACTTTTTTCTAAAAATGTCATATACTAGGCCTATTTTCAAAAGGCGCGTGTTCCGCGTTTTAGACTGCTATTAGCGACCATATTATGTGTGTTTTTTATTGTTTTGTCGGGCTGCCAATATAAACACTCTTGTTTAACTCCCGGTAATCCATATATGACCGCGTAGTCCTTTCTTTATTTTTTTCAATTAGTACAGAAACTCCCAAAGGTGACAAGTTTTTCGCTATTATGTCCCGAAGTTGACTCTTCAATTTTGTCATCTCTCTTGGAGCCATTTGGTACCGGTACACCTCATTCAACAAATTTTATCTCCAGCTTCACTTATAGGAGGCAAATCATCAATTTCTTTGAAAAACATCAAAAATCCCTTAAAGGCGACAAATCATCAATTTCTTTGAAAAACATCTGAAATTCACATGCTACGGGCACCTTGCCATCTTATTTATCTTCATTCTTTGCTTTAATTAACACTAACATTGCTTTACATCCTTTCTTGATTTTACGCATAGCTTTCATTGCTGAGATTAAACGTTAGAATACCTCACCCAAGCCTTTACAGACCTAAGGCATTTTGTTGGGGCACTTAATTGTAATCTTTTTACTATTACAATTTTCTCATAAGTCAACTCATTCCCAAAATGATATAAATTGTACTGCTGGTAACAACTATATCAACTTCTATCATAATATCGTCAATGTTCAAACTTACTTGCACTTATCAGACATAGTCATGAGTATATAATTTGGTATCATAACTATTAATGTATTACTCGCTTGATACGGTTCTAACTAGAGATAGTTAAGAATGTCTTTGGAAATTTTCATTAGATATAAAGTTACTTGCATGATATACTGTAAACTTTGCATCGTACTAAACAAAGAAATTTATCATGCAGTTTGTTTTAACTTTTTCTACTAGATTCTACTCATGTAATCTCTAACGGACCTCTTGTAGCGTATCTTCTTTCCATCAACCTATCCTATCATCGATTGACATCACCATCAAACAGAAACATAGTGAGGTCAAACGTACACTTGTGAAGATATCCCGAGTGAAACGTTCACAATCATAATGTAAGGATACATCATAAGTGTATAACTCAATACATTCATGAAATGCTCATATCGTCTCTTAGACCGCAAATCTTGCTCTGATACCATTTATTGTAACGACCCATCAAGACCATCACAATTAACTTAGTACTTTTAATTCATGGTTAATGATTTACAGAGGGTTATATCATTTATTGAAACTATTAAAATTTTATTTAGGGGATTGTCATCCGCGGACCGAATATCGCTATTTGCAAACCAAGAAAAGCATTTTTTGGTGTTCAGTATTCACATAAAATATTCAACGCCCTTTTATTCACAAACCAAAGCCCTAAAACATGTTCCCTTTCCCAGCTGCCTACGCAATCTCGCTCTCCGCTTCTTCCACTCGCACATCTCTCGCTAACCCAGCTCCCGATCGGCCACTTGGTCGTTGGAGAAGAAGGAACCCACCGGCCGACGAAGAAGGATCCCTCAACCAATCCGACGACCATTCACAGCAATAAAGGGACATGCAACGGTTCCTTTGCCAGCAACGAAGGGACATGCAAAACTGAAGAAAGTGATAGGTTGGGAGAACATGCAACGGTTCCTTTGCCAGCAATAGAAGAAAGAAAACCATTCACAGCAATGACTTTATCACGACCCGAGAGAGGAGTATAGGAGGTAAAACTAGAGGCAGAGCTACTCATGTGATCCATCGCACCCAAGTCGATGATCCACTCGGCAGGGAAGGAAAACATAGCATGAGCACTGAAGATACTTGAAGTAGCAAACGTAGCAGTGGAATTAGCCGATGCAGAGTCAGACTGGGAACACAACATACGATGAAAGGTCTCTAACTCCATAGAAGAAAGACCCCAGAGTCCTCATAAACCTCAGTCGAATGCGCAGAATGCTGAGTGTGGGCACCAGCCTGACAGCCACCCTCACGGTGACCACCTCTCCCACGAGCACCTGAACCACGGCCCGAGGGAGCAAGATGAGGGTGTAGGTGAAAGCAAACGTCCTTAGTATGGCCTTTCTTCCCACAATGGTTGCATATAGGAGGAGGTCCTCGAGAAATCCCAACAAGAGTAGAGTGGTCAGTAGACGAACCAAGAGAGCGGCGACGATTCTCATCACTGAGGATCATACTGAATGCTTCCCGAAGAGAGAGAAGAGGCTCACGGTGCAGAACATGCAAGCGAACCGCATCAAACTCCATGTTGAGTCTCATAAGAAAGACGTGAACCCGAAAGCGGTCTTTGTTCTTCTGAAGAGTCTGCGCATCGGCAGTACAAGCAGTAATAAAGGTGTTAAAGTAATCCAGTTCCTGATACAGATGTTCGAACTCAGAGTAGTAGGTTGAGACGGGCATGTTTCCCTGCTTCAGCTCCAAGACACGACGAGTGAGCTCATAAATCTGCGTCGAACTGCCTGCCTGAGACTAGGTGTCACGGGCCCTTTTTCGAATTTCATAAGCATAATCCAGAAGCATGTAGCTACGATACACCTGAGGGGACATAAAGTGAAGTAACCACGAGACAACCAAGGAATTGTTTGCATCCCATTTTCTCCACGAGGCATCGGTACGTGGTAGCTCAACAGTGGTACCATTTATGCTCGTAGAGCTAGAGATTTCGAATAGCATGTTATGTTTCTCTGGACCATTCCAGATAATTTGTGTCATCCAAGACAATGGTAGTGATCTTCAATGAGACAGATTGGTCGTGACTCCAAGGAGTATCTGCAGGGGGACCATGGAGGGCACCGATCGGAGGAGACGAGGAGATTTTGGAGGAATCACCCATCGTTGACAATCCGAAGAGAATTAGCAAGACAAAGATCTCAAATCGGAAGAAACCACATCCTACGAGTCTCTCTTAGATCGCATCGCCGGAGAGGACACCGTAGGATGTGACCGCAATGTCTCCAGCAACCCCCATGGAGGACAAAATGACTGGAGACAAAGGGCCGCCCAGAAAAATCGGGCGGAGAAGGCCGCGGAAGGAAGAGGGCCGCTGAAGGAAGAGGTCCCCTGAGAGGTGACGTCGCCGAAGAAGAACGAGGGTGGAGGAGCGGTCGAGGACAAGCGACAGGAGCCCTAGGCGCGGGATAGCAGAGCTGCTAGAGCGGCCGCTGGAAGACCGGTGCCCGGTGGTACCCGACGCGAAACGGAGGAGGCTGACGCAAATCGGGGGTTGCACGGGTTTCGGCGGATCAGGGGTTGCGCGGGTTTCGGCAGATGGGGGGGGGCGGCGGTATTCCTTTGGCTCTGATACCAAGTAGAATAGATGAATAAAAATACTTGCCCTAAATCGGGCCAAGAATACATATATATATATATATGACATAACACACATGACATATCCCGTGGAATAAGAGCGGGAAAAATAAAAAATAAAAACAAAGACGGTTATAACGCGTATATTCAACTCACAATTCACTGCCCAACACTCAAAAACAATTGTTGGTCTAATTGCAGTACGGTAAAACTCGTCTTTATGCTTTAATGGTACTTTACGATCACATAAGATCCTAGACGCGCCTCTCCACTTCAACCAACCAGCTTGGATTCTTTGTGTCACATCTTTATCTACACCTCCATCATTTTGAACTATTGATCTCAGATACTTAAAGCACTCGTTGCGAGAAATATCTTGATCACCCAACTTAATGGCGAAGTCATCCGTCCTTGCACTACTAAATTTAAGCTTCATATACTCTTTCTTTGTCTTGCTCAATCTAAAACTTTTCTTTTCTAAAGTGTCTCCCCAAGATTCAAGTTCTGTGTTTACACCATCGCGCGTCTCATCAACCAAAACAATGTCATCTGCAAACAATAAACATCAAGGTATTGCATGTTGGATATGTCTGACGAGCTCATCTAAGACAAGGGTAAAGAGATGAAGTCTTAAAGCATACCTTTGAAGTAATTCAATAATGATAGAGAATTCATGTGTTAATCCTTCAGATGCCCTCACCCTTGACATTGAATTTGTATACATGTTTTTGATCACATCAATGTATGATACATTTACACATTTCTTCTCTAAGACTCTCCATAAGACCTCTTTAACTCTATCATAGGCCTTCTCAAGAATGATAAACAACATATACAACTCTTATTTTTTCTCGATAGTTGTCAATGAGTCTCCTCAAGAGGTGTGACCGCCCTAACATGAATCCAAATTGATTCTCTGAAATGTTAGTCTCTCGTCTTACTCTTTCTCATAATTTCATAATATGGTTCATTAATTTAATTCCTTTGTAATTGATACAATTTTGTAAAGCTTCCATAGTCAACCGTCTTGACATGAATCCAAATTGATTCTCCGAGATGCTAGTCTCTCGTCTTACTTTTCTCTTTATTACTCATTCTCATAATTGCATGGTATGATTCATTAATTTAATTCTTCTATAATTGACACAATTGTGTATATATCTTTTGTTCTTATACAAATGTATCAAAATATTTTCTCTTTACTGGTCTGGCATGCTCTTATTGAAGAAGCATGTAAGTCACAAAATCTCTTCCTTTCCTATGCATTTTCATACTTCGATGGGTATATCATCTAATTTAACTGTCTTTTCATTTTTCATCTTCTTATGAACATCATTTACCTCCAATGCTTGAATTTTACGATGAAAAGTTATGTTTTTATACTCCTAAAATTTACTTAATTCTTCCAAGCTCGGTTCATTTTCTTTTTCTTCATTATAAAGTTCATAAAGTATCTTTTTCAATGCTCCTTGATAGCCACATCATCCATCAAAATCGTATCTATTTCATCTTTCATGCATTTAACTTGGCTTAAATCTCGTCTTCTTTTATCTAGCTCGAGCAATTATATATACATATACGAGTGACAGTGCACGGGGGGCCCCCCATGCCCCACACGACAGTGAAGCCCGCCCGCCGCCCCCGACTCTTATAAATATAAAAGTCGGTTCTTAAAAATATTACTTTTTTTGCGATGACACCATTTTAATATTAATCAAGAGTTTAATTAACTAATAGTTTATTTAATGTTTTTATTTGAAATTATTTTTTTTGTTTAATTATTTTTTAATTAATTTCGTTTTATTAATTTTGCCCGCATTTAATTAATTGCTCGAAATGTATGGTTTAATTAGTTTTATTAATTAAATAGTTAATAAAGAATAATAAAAAACTAATAATTAAAATAAAAAACGGACGGTCGAGATTGATTTGAAGGGTCTCCGATGTTACATCGTGTAATCACAACGGTTAACAATACTTCTTTGTATATATGTATAGATATAGATCACGTTTTTCATCTTTGGTATCGAGACGCTTGTAAAATTCTTCATGAGCTTGATTTATTGTTTTACTTACTATTTTTTAAGCTTCTTTCTTGATGACTTTATACTTTATCAAGTTTTATCATTACTACAAGCGTAAAGTGCTCTATAGATAGTTTTTTTGCCCTCACTTTGACTTGCATTTTTTTCACCACCAAGATTCTTTATGTGGAGGGAATGACATTTTGACTCTTCAAATATGTTCTTTATACTAATTATAACTTCACATATGACACTAGAAACAACATAAGAATCACCAACTAATTCGTCATCATATATTAATAAGCATAAAATTCTTTAAAAATGAGCATATAAACCATATGTCAATAAGCATAAATTTCTTCAAAAATGTACATATAAATAAATAATAGAAACTAAAGAAATAAGAACACATCCAAAACCTTCCTTATCCCCTTATCCTTACTAAGGTCAGTACTCAATATCTCTTCCTTCAGTCGATGTCATCTCAAATGCTAATGTTCTAAACGGGACCTTTATTACTCAAGATTGGGGCCTCTGAAATACATTTTCATATTATTATTAACATGAGATACAAACTAAAGAAGGATTCTATTAACTATTCTAGGCAGATAATTCGATAATTTTTAAAGGGTCTATCAAAACTAGGTAATGCCTTTAATGAATTTTCAGACATATAGTTTCATAAGCAGCGCTTCCATGCATTAATTTTAGCAACCTGATTAACTAACAAATAACCAAGTATCATGGCAGCTTTGGCCATCTAAACCTAAATTCAATAACATATTTCACTTTCGGTAACATATTAAATGATCACCAGCCAGCCCACACAAGTAGACTAACATTTAGCTTAAAAAAATCCCCAAATTTGGTAACATATTTTAAATGATCACCAGCCAGCCCACACAAGTAGACCAACATTTAGCTTAAAAAATCCCCAAATTTGGAGTTCAGTACATATATAGACATCTTATTCCCTTTCAGTACGCATTGATGGGGTATTCCTCCCTCCAGTACATGCCAGTCTCCCATCAAGCCCTGCAGAGGACCCACCCTGTGGATTTATGTGCGCTATTATGACAGTCTACCTCACTGCTGGATACTTTATACATCCTAGGGCCTTCCTGATGGGGAACGGGTCCCGCCCGTTGATCGTATGGCCGATCAGACTCCGCGGTTGCGTCCGGAGGGTCGCCGCGAGTCGAATCGATATATTAATTTATATGTTTTGAATTAATTTTAAGCTTTTGATGCGGATTCCATCTAGGCAAATCTGGGCCGTTGATTTGATGGCCAAGTATTATAAATAAGCACTCTAGGGCAGCAGATAGGGGATCGATGATTTTGGAAAGGAAGTAAGCCGCCGGCTCCTCCTTCCCGATCGCTCGGTCACGCCCCGGTGCTGATTCCGGTGGCTCCTCCTTGGTGCCGACTCCAAGAGAGCTTGTATCTCCACCTCCTTCTCCAGCCCGCAGCAGCCCCGCCCGCAGGTTCGCGAACCAGAGCAGCCCGACGCCTGCGCCTCCTCTGCTTCCCGCAGCCCCGGCTCCTCCCAGCTTCCCGCAGCCACCATCCGCCGGCTGCCTTCCCTGCGTCCAGAGCCCGCCGCCGCTCCTTCCTGAGGCCGCCTCCGTCTCCAGTCTTGCGAACCAGGGCCGCCGATTCATTCCTGCGGGAAGCCCGCCGCTTTTCCTTCCGCAGCTAGCCGACGGCCCCTCCCCTGCTTCCCTGCAACCTCACGGCTCCAGCCCACCCTGCAGCAGGCTCATCCACCGGCCCCTCCATGCTCCCGCAGCCGCCGACCGCAGTCCTCCAGCCAGCCCGCTTCCTTCCAGCAGCAACAGCCACCGCCTCCCTCCATTTCTCCCTGCAGTTGAAGGTCATTGCAGAAGCTTGCTCAGATTTTGTGATAAACATGATGGAGCCCTATATTTTGGTACAAGTTTTACAAGTTTGTTGTTTGTATTTTGAATTCCCTGTTTGACAGTAATTTTGGTATACCAAACCCTTGTGTTCCCCACCGTCCTGCATCACTTCCCCCTCGATGTAACTAATACAACTATTGGAGACCTACTCTCAGATCTTTGTGGATCCCCACGACCTCCTTCCACATAGGTTGACTGTCCATCATATACCACTCGACATTGCTTTACGGTTTATATTTGTCAGTCCATATTGGAATGGCCACATTTAGAAGGATAAGATCGAACACTTGGTGGCTAAAATGCTCGCCAACTATTTGATTTAGCCTAGTGATATACCATTATCTAATTTGGTGCTACTTGTCTGCAAAAAAGATGGCAATTGGCGCTCCTGCATCGACTATAGGGAGTTGAACAAGTTTAAGGTGGCAAAAAAGTATATGATTCTTGTGATTCATGAGCTTTTGGATGAGCTAGATGACACTACCTACTTCTCCAACCTGGACCTCCTTTCAGGCTACCATCAGATCTGTGTCAATTTGGAGGACATTCCCATGAGCGTGCTTTTGCGCTCGTGGAGGCCACTATGAGTTTGGAGGACTATAGCGGGTTTGCCAGGACACTGACGGCTCCCCTCCGGAGGACCCCTGGCATGACCTTCCACTAACCTTCAGAGGTCACGACGACATTCACCGCCAACAAACATTTGTAGCAGCACTCGTACTCATAATGTGTAAGTTATCTCGGCCCTTCATTGTTAAGTGTGATATGTAGGGAATCAGCATTGGCGTGGTTCTCAAGCAAAATGGTCGCTCGATTGCCTAATTCAACCCACCTTTCTCCAGCAGCATATGCTCTTGGTCTGTATACAAAAATGAGTTGATGTCACTCGTTGTGATGGTTTTCGTGATTCTCATGCAGAATGGCCTCCCAAATGCTTATTTCAACCGACCTTTCACCACCATTGTACGCTCTCGATCAGTACATGAAAACGAGTTGATGACACTCGTTGTGGCAATTCGGCATTAGCGGTCTCAGCCCGCATACAAAAACAAGTTGATGGTATTCATTGTGGCGGTACAGTATTGACGGTCCTGGTCTGCAAATGAAAAAAAATGAGGGCGCACATTGTGGTGGTTCAGCACTGGCAGTCACACTTACTAGGCTGCAATATTACTATTTGGACTAATTATCACAATTTTGCAAAACCTTTTGAGCCAAAAGATGTCAACGCACGCATAATTAGGTCTAGATAGCTAAACTCCTAAGTATGAATTCATGGTCGATTTCCAATACGACAAGTACAGAACCATTGACAGTCTTTTGCGACAGTCTGGGTCAGCTTAGCTTGCGACCATTTCCCGCTCGGTTTTTTGGCGGGAGGCTAGTTGATACGTAATATAAAATATAAATAGATAGTATTAGATATTAAAAAACTGGATACAAACTCGAGAGGTCGCATCTAGTTTTGAGGGTTGGTTCCCTCTTGAAGTCCCTCTCAAAATGAGAGATCAAAACCTAGAAATTTCAAAACTACTCTAAGACTCCCCTCCACTCCCTTAGTGAGAGTGGGTGTACATTAAATATTATCAAAATGTCATTAGGTCTACATAGTAAGTAGAGAAGGCACGACTAATGACGATACTCAGTGAAGAAATTGTGAGCCTGAAATACTCTTGCTTCGAAAATGGATTTTTCCCATAAGGTCAAGGCAAAATGGGTCAACAGTGAGTGTAAGAGGAGCAAGACTGTGAAGTTGGGGTCATCATCTTCGATCCCAATCAATAAGAGTGCTTCGCTGAGAGGGAATTCTGTTTTGGGGAGTACATACTTTGGCGTAGAAAACACATGCCATTATGGTAAAGCTCTTGACTCTTGGTAAAATAAGTGTTGAGGTGGTGGAGGTACTATCGACGGAGGGACTAGCAAAAGGTGGTGGCGGGCCAATAAAGGAAGCTCCAGTCGGAGGTGGGGGATCCAGTCGATGGAGTGGTAGATGGGGAGTTTGAAAGGTGGAAGTTGCGGGGTAGGATGTCCGAAAGAGGGGTGGAGGGGCCCCATAGAGTTCCTCGTTGATGCAGCGAGCTTGCCCCACAGCTCGGAAGAGGGTTGAAGGGTTGTAGACATGAAGGAGCACACGAATGTGAGGATGCAGATCATCTAGGAAGCACCTCAGGTATTGATCCAGGAAGAGTCTTGTTGTGTGTGGTAACCTCAATGAAATCAGTGATGTAGGTTGCGATGGTGTCAGGCTGGCAAACAAAGCAAATGCACTTGTACGCATTGCGCGCCTGAAGTGTGTCGTAGTGGTGGAGTTTCTCCTTAAGTGTGGGCTGGGAGAAATTAAAAATATTTTGGCTCTTTCCACAGCTATTTAGACCGCTTTTTTCATTCCATCTATCAAATAAATTAAATCATTAAAGGATGGTCTTTTTACTTGAATCGCCAAACACTTTTAGGTAATTTGCAAATTTTAAAAAATTTACATGCCCAATCCAAGGGTTCTTCTTCTTCACATGGAGGCTTCTATCGCAATCTTAGATACTTGAAAGGCACCTCCAGAATTGGACTAGTGTATAAGAATAACAATCATATTAAAACTGAAGGATGCTTCGATGCTTACTGGGCTCGGTCTCTTTATGACAACAGATCCACTGTTGGTTATTGCAGGTTGATAGAAGGTAACAAAGTGTCATGGAAAAGTAACATGCAATTGCTAGATCTAGTGTTCAATATGAATACATGACTATAACCTATGAGTTGGTTTGGATCAAACAACTTTTGACTGAATTAAAACGGGAAGTCAATGGTCCTATGGAGTCAGTTTGTGACAATGTTGTTATATAGCCTCCAATTCTATCCTTCATGAAAGCACAACGCATATCAAGATAGACCGGCACTTTTTGTGAGATGGGAACGGTGGTCGGGAGGCAATTTCATGGTTGGTAGACATGCACACAGTCGGGGTTCACGATTCCTTTTCCGGCTCCGACAACATGTTGGATAATAAAAAGACTTCTTATTTTAAACAATAACCTCTTTTATGTATACAAAAGTGTAAGAGGATTACAAGGACAGTGGAAATACAGGAAAAATGATATGAACAATATTAATACAAACTGTGAGAAAACTCTTCTATACGAACAATACTAATATAGTAATATACTAATTTATTTTAGTATTACTAAAATTGGCAATTTTAGTAACTGAATTCTTTCCTACAACTATATTATAGAATTTATCAATTATGTTTCTTCATACGTTATTGTGCTTTCAAGCCAAACAGCAGAAATTGAACAAAATTCTTGTGACAAATTCCAATTCCGTGCAACCAAACTGTTGGGTCCGGCGTTCCTTCACTTGACCTGTGGCGCTTTGCTACTTATTTAAGAAATTAAGTAGCGCCATCTCCAACAGTCCGGGCTTTTGGTGCAGTTGGGTATGCGCTTGATCCTTCAATTGGTATCAGAGGAGGTCACGGGTTCAAGACCGGGGGGCGCTATTAAATCCCGATCTTTCCCTTCTACCTGTGTGGGTCCGGCGAGTCAGGCAACCGTGGACATGTGGTAACCCCACCTCTGAGCCAGGTGGGTCATGTGGTAACTCCACCTCTGAGCCAGGTGGGCCATGTGGTAACTCCACAATTGAAGGGGATGATGAAGTATTGAACTTCAATTATTATTAGTACTTGATTAAATTTTTTAAATTAAAATATTATAAATTCTAAAAATTTCAATTTCAGAAATCCAATTCCAGTGTGCAGCCGAACATTTATAGACATCAATTCCAATTCTGTTCACTGAATTCCATGCTGCAACCGACTAGCAGAAATAGTTTTCTGCACAAAACCAATTCCTGCAGATATTGATTTTCTGGTCAAAGTCAATGTCTGTGCGCCAAACGGACCCTAAGTGTATTCATATCACCAATTTTCCCTATTAACTCTTTATCACCACTCCCCCAGATCGTTCATATTTTTAAACTTTACCATAAACAATAACATATTCATCCTCAATGTTCTTGCATATATTTTCATTATCACTTAGTTCTTGTAAACAAGAAATGATTATCCTTCTTATAAACAATGTGTCCACCAAATACTGGATATTTTCGTTTGAAATCCTCAAATATCATGTAGTAAAAATAATCCACCCTTGCTTACTTCTCATCTCGCTAGGTTTAATTTGCAGCATGTCACTTAGGAGCAAAATTCTAGTAAACCATTGCCAATGATTCACCACAATTAAGTTAAGTTATGGCGTGTCAACTAAGAATAATGACCTAGCATACTCTTGCCTAACTTTTGCAACAATCAGGTTAGATTGTCAAACGTTACTTTTGGGGAATGTACTACCACTAGCAAAAAACAATTTATTTCATATTTTGTCATTGTACATTGTTAGAGAAGCCCATTTAACTAGGCCCATTTTGTATTTTTATTGTTATTTCTCTCTCCTCTTTAGTCCCACATCTTGTATAGAATCTTGATCTCTCTTTCTCTCATCTATATATTTGTACTCATTTTTTGTATTATATACAAGTGAACATATATACAAGGTTGTTTTTCCACTTCTCTACATGGTATTAGAGGCACCGGTCCTCCTTGGGCGGCTTCCCTCTGCTTAACCGCCTCTCTGCCTGTGGTCTCTCTTCTGTGCGTGCGGCCTGTTGCGGACTGACCTACTGTCCGCTGCCCGCTCTTGCCGCTCGGTCTCTTGCGGTCTGTTTTGCCTATCCGCTTCGCCTCTCTTCTTCCTCTCCTCTCCGTGGTTCCACCCCTCCCCTCAGGCCTCTTATAGCCTTCCTGTGGGGACCACCTCTCCCCTCTCTATTCCGGGTCCGGACAGCACTCTCTTCTCGCGCTGTCTCCCTCCTGCTATCCGTCGCGGTCTCTCCTCGTGCTATCCGTCGCGATCTCCTGCTACCCGGCTTCTTGATATCCGCAGCGCTCTCCCGCTATCCGGCGCGACCTCCTGCGGCCTGTTCCTGCTCGCCGCTTTCTGCCTTGTCACAGAATCCTTCTCGCGCGGTCTACGGCCTCTTTCAACCTTGTCTCCGAGTCCTTTCTTTGCTCGCCACGTCCTGTTGCTCGCCGCGGCCTCTTTCTATCCGCTTGAGTGTTCCTTACTCGCGTTCTCTTCTCTCTGCCCGCTCGTGGCCTCCTTCTCTGGTCGTTGATGTGTTCAGCCTGACCGTGCGGACTGTTGTCTCCCGCATTTAGGTCACGGTCTTCTCATTCTCCTATCCGCACGGTTTCGTCTCTGTCCGCTGGTCTCTATCCGCCTCTGGTTGCGGCCTCCTGCAGCTGGTGTCTTCACATCGTGACCAGGCAGTCTTCGTTCTAGTCACGCGGGCTCCTCTTCCTCCTCCTATCCGTGCGGTTTGGTCTTTGTCTGCTGGTTTCTATCCGCCTCTGGTCGCGGCCTCTGGTCGCGGCCTCCTGCCGCTGGTGTATTCACATCGTGACCAGGCGGTCTCCGGTTCTCGTCGCGCGGACTCCTCTGCTGCCGGTCTGCCCTCCTAGCCGCTTCTCCTCCATGAGTTCTTCTGCTGATTCTACCGGCACGATGGCTCCTCCTGCAGACCGCCCGGCCTCTATTCCAGAAATACGGGATGAACTCCGTATTACTACTATATCTCTGATTGGCAAGAAGAATTTTGTCGAATGGGCACATTCTGTTCGTCGGGTCCTGCAATCGAAGGGATTTCTTCATCACTTGACCCAGGTGGTTACCGGTACTCCGACTGACGATTGGTTACGCAATGATGGTCGTGTGCAGACATGAATCCTTAATTCTCTTGATAGCGAATCCTATCGCCTGGCCATGTACCACGAGACGGCCAAAGGCATGTGGAATGAGCTTCATACCCTCTACTCTGGCAAGGATAGTCTCCACCATCTGTATGGCATTATCACTGCTCTTCAGGCCCTTGATAGCAGTGGTGCGACCGATCTGACTTCCTTTGTGGCTCGGCTCGGTCTTTGGTCGAGGCGTGGATCCAACATCAGCCTCCTACTGTGGACCTTGCTGCCCAACATGCTCAAAAGGAAGCCGTGGGTATAGCCATGATGATGGCTCGGCTACCCCATCACCTTCACAGTGTACGGGCTCACATCCTCTCCACTACTGTTACCCCGTCATTCTCAGATGTGTGCTCAATGCTTCTCAAAGTCACACCGCCTCCGGATGTATCTGGACCTCCTTCTCCGGCTCTTGTCCAGCAGGTCCCTGCTCCTTTACTGCCTCTTCCCTCTTCAGTCTGTGGGGGCCGCTCTGACACGCGGGGACGTGGGCGAGGTGGCCGGTCTCGGCCTAAGTGCTCGTTCTGCGGCAAAGATGGGCATCTTAAAACCACGTGCTATCGCAAGCATGGTCGCCCACCTCGTCCGCAGGCGTCTGTTGCTGCCACCGACTCCTCTCCCACGCGTACTGACCTCGACGAGGTTCGCCTTCAGCTTCAGCATCTTCATGGACTGCTCAGCCGCCCGCCAGCCTCGGTTGCCTCCGCTCCTCCATCTCCAATGAAGGTATCGTCTGCCTCTCCTCTGGCCCGCGATGGATCCTCGATTCTGGTGCCACTCACCACATCACCTCTGTTCGGCCGCCTCAGTACTTGTCTTCCCCTCACCCGAAGTACATTACTGTGGCCAATGGCGCATCTGTCCCTGTCTTTGGATGTGCTGATATTCCTCTCACCTCTTCTCTTCTCCTGCGCTAGACTCTTCATGTTCCGGGCTCTCCTTTCAATTTACTTTCTGTTGGTCGCCTTACTACTGATTTGCATTGCTCAGTGACCTTTACATCTTCTTCTTTTCTGATACAGAATCAGCAGACGCGGACTAACATTGGTAGGGGGCGATTGCATGACGGGCTCTACCTTCTTGATGACTCTCCTACTCTCCTCGCCTCTGTCTCCTCTTCAAATTGACATCGCCTTCTTGGTCATGCTCCTCTCCCAGTCCTCCAGAAGGCTCTCTCGGATATCTCTCTTCCTGCTTTTCAGTGTGAAACCTGTATTTTTGGCAAACAGCCACGTTCATCGTTTCCTTCTCATGTACTCGGAGCTCTGCTCCTTTTATCTTAGTACACTCCGATATATGGGGTCCGTACAAAATTACTAGTATTTTTGGCTATCGGTATTTCCTTACCTTTATTGATGATTACTCGCGCATGACGTGGTTGTATCTTCTTCGCGATCGTTCTGAGCTTCCTCGCGTCTTCCGGGCGTTCATTCTTGAGACTCGCACTCAATTCTCTGCGCTCATTCACACTATTCGTACCGACAATGCGCGAGAGTACACTGGTCATGACTTCGCGACCCTCTACTCTGAGTTCGGCATTATTCACCAAACCTCGTGTGCGTATACTCCGCAACAGAATGGTGTCGCCGAGCGCAAGAATTGGCACCTTCTTGATGAGGCTCGCTCCCTTATGCTTCAAATGCAGGTTCCCAAACCATACTGGAACTTTGCGCTCTCCACCGCCTGCTTTCTTATAAACCGTCTACCGTCCTCCGTTCTCCAGAATGATACTCCGTTCGGCCTCCTATTTCCCTCCACTCCGCCTTTCCCTGTTACTCCTCGAATCTTTGGGTGTACCTGCTATGTTCACCATCTCGGCCCGTCTACCGACAAATTGGATCCCCGTGCGTCCAAACATATATTTGTCGGTTACTCGCGCACTCAAAAGGGGTATATGTGATATTTGCCTACTACCCGTAAGGTTACTGTCTCTGTGGAAGTCACTTTCCGGGAAGATCTTCCCTTCTTTTCTGCTCTGGATATCGTTCCCATTCCAGAGCCCGTGTTCGTCCTATCATCCCGGTTCCCTGCTCCTCATCATCTCCTCCTCCTGCCCCGCCTCCGGTCCGTTCTACTCCACCTGTTATTCGGGTCTATTCTCGTTGTTCTCCTCATCTCATTGCCCCACTACAGTCGGCTTCGACCTCTGATGCTCCGCCACCTGCTGCTCCGGTTCCAGCCTCCACCGCTCATCCTATGACGAATTACGTCTCTCTCCATCGCCTTTCACCGCCACTTCGTCACTTTGCCACATCATTATCCTCTGTTTCTGTTCCTAACTCTGTGCAGGAGGCGCTTCAGCATCCTGGCTGGCGGACTGCCATGGAGGAAGAAATGACGGCCCTTTGGGCCAACCAGACCTGGGCCCTGGTCCCTTTGCCTCCTGGTCAGCACCCGGTTGGGTGTAAATGGGTTTTGTCATCAAACATGCTCTGGATGACACTATTGCCCGACTGAAGGCCAGACTGGTGGCATGTGGCTTCACTCAACAGCAGGACCTCGATTATGAGGAAACTTTCTCTCCGGTGGCCAAGCTCAACGCGGTTCGTGTGCTTCTCTCCGTGGCTGTACACCGCCATTGGCCCCTTCATCAGCTCGATATCAAGAATGCCTTTTTGAATGGCGATCTTCACGAAACCGTCTACATGTGCCAACCGCCCGGGTTTGAGACCACGGGGGAGTCTCATGTGTGTCTTCTAAAGAAGTCCATCTATGGTCTCAAACAATCCCCTCGGGCGTGGTTTGACAAATTCAGCAAGGTGGTTCAGGATATGGGTTTCACTCGGAGTTCTGCTGACTTCTCCCTTTTCACCCGACACAGGGCAACTGGAACCGTCCTTCTGTTGGTTTATGTTGACGACATCCTACTTACTGGGGATGACTCAAAGGGGATTCAAGCGGTCAAACAACATCTGAGCATCGTGTTTCAGACCAAAGACCTAGGGCATCTTCGTTACTTCCTCGGTCTTGAGGTCGCACGACGACCGGATGGGCTTGTCCTCTCCCAACGGAAGTATTGTCTCGATCTTCTCAAAGATGCTGACCAGTCAGGTTGTAAGCCAGCTAATACCCCGATGGAGGCAAATCACAAGCTCTGTGCACATGCCTCTGATAATGATCTGCTTCTCCAGAACCCGGAGTACTATAGACGCCTTGTCGGAAAGTTGATCTACCTAACAGTCACGAGGCCTGATATATCGTTTGTTGTTGGGGTTGTCAGTCGATTCATGTATGCTCCCCGGGTTTCTCATCTCCAAGTTGTTGAACGTATTCTCCGGTACCTTAAGGCAGCTCCGGGTCAAGGGCTTGTTTACAAAATCTCCACCTCGGCTCCAGCATTGGTTGCTTACTCTGATGCCGATTACGCTGGTTCCCTGGACGATCGGCGGTCGACCAGTGGGTTCTGTACTTATTTTGGAGGTCATCTCATTACTTGGAAAAGTAAAAAGCAAGCCGTGGTCGCTCGATCCTCCGCGGAAGCTGAATACCGATCTATGGCATCAGTTGTCTCTCAACTCACATGGATTGAAAGCCTTCTTGCTGACTTGGGAGTAAAACTTCATTCATTTGTTGTTCTCTTTTGTGATAGTCAAGCGGCCATACACATAGCGAAGAATCTGGTGTTTCACGAGCGTACGAAACAAATCGAGGTCGACTGTCACTTCATATGAGAAAAAGTTCAAATGAAGAAACTTGAGTTAAAGCATGTTCCGGGTACTGATCAAGTTGCTGATATTCTCACGAAGGCCCTATCAAGTACTCTGTTCTACCAGTGTTTGTCCAAGCTAGGTGTATATGATCTATACGCTCCAGCTTGCGGGGGAGTGTTAGAGAGGCTCATTTAACTAGGCTCATTTTGTATTTTTATTGTTATTTCTCTCTCCTCTTTAGTCTCACATCTTGTATAGGATCTTGATCTCTCTTTCTCTCATCTATATATTTGTACTCATTCTTTGTATTATATACAAGTGAACATATATACAAGGTTGTTTTTCCACTTCTCTACATACATAAAAAAAGATAAGACGATGATGATATATATACATGTGACACAAATGTAAACACACTATCAAACGGGATCAAAAGCTAATATAACTCCAAAATAAAATTCAAAGTAGTGCATACTAAACTTATCTTCCCTCAGAAGAAGAACAAGAGTGTCATATAACAGAAAATGTATAAGAAATTTCATGCCACGGAACACCATAAAAAGGCCACAAATAATGCAACATAGTATGATTAGAGTTATCACTTAAAACCAAAAATCATAAACCAAACCGAAGACGCAAAGAACCCTTCACAAATTATTTGGGTTCTGATTTGAATTTTCGAACAGTAAACAACAATGGTCCAAGTACAGTTTCTTCATTTTATTATCCAGACCGGAACCGTAACATAAATGTCTCGAGCAGTTTCAAAAAATTTAGACCTGATCCGAAGCAGAACCGAACCGCAATCCGTTTATTATTATTATTATTCTTTATAATATATATTTATTATTATATTATTTTTATAATGTTAATACTATATATATTATTTATACGACTATAACTATATCAGCCGTCTGATTGCAGCGCGATTCAAATACTCATACACAGGTCGCACAATATTAAGTCATTTCCCCACTCCTCTGCATCGAAGGCTTCCTTATCGCTCTGCTTGCTCAATCGCTGAAGGTTTTCTTCTCCCCATTTTGGCAGTGTTCATTTTGACCTTTCTACTAGGGCTCTGGATCTATGTACGGAATCGATGACTTCCTAGACTGGCTTCTCCTAAACGATCTTCCAGCAATGTTTGTTCGCTCCCTCGTTGTTAGGGTTTCAAATTTAGGGGGCTCGGACGGCCGCCTAGTGAGCTTAATTCTTCTAACCTTTTTGACTTCATCTCCTTCGCTTCCTCTGATTCAATTTATTCTTCTAATTTCTTCAATTGTTAGGGCATTTTGTTATTGTTGCCACCTCCATCACATATCTGACATTTCATTTCATTCTACATTTCATGATCACGATTAAGCTCATCCATAAACAATGTACAAATAACCCATAACCTTCGTCCGCGACTTAACATTCGTTTCATATTCATTTTATTGAATCTAAGGTCGTATTTGTATGCCCTTTATAACACTAGTACAACTTATTAACTGATTTAACTCATTAGGAGGATGGATTGCCAATGGATTTCCATCAATAGTGACATGTTGTCACGAAGGACATAATTAGTTGAAGTTTTGAATTAAAAAAGATTGTTTGCCAATGGGAATTCTTGTTATAATTATTAAAATACCAGTTTCTTTTAGTTTTTTGTCCTTCAGTGTACATTTTTGTAGTGTTTAGTGATTGACATATCCAGTGGGTTATTTAATTTGGTCGCTTGACATGTAAAATTTATATCGGTTACTAATGATATCCTTATGGGACAGTAGTCAAGGTGCATTTCAAAGTTTAATGAAATATTATCCATTCTTTTTTTATTTGGTACACCAAATCAGATATTATTGCATGCATATTTGTATTAATTCAATTTTAACATATTTAGACTTAAAAAATCATGAAATTATTGCTCGAATCATTTGAATTCCAATTTCCTTTTCAAATATGCATTTTTAAGAGATAATAATCTTTGTGCGTGCGTCTAATGACTCAAATTATAAAGTTATAAAATGATTAAAACTATGACACATGGAACCGATTGGAACCGGACCGAACTGCATAAAACCAGACCGAACCGTTAGTGGTCGGCTTGGTTTTGGTTCTTGTTGAACCAAAACCGTTGACATGATAATTCCAAAAATTTAGTTGAAACCGGAACCGGTAAAACCAAATATGGTTTGGCTCCAATTTGAAGAACCATTATCTTAGCGGTGCAGTTCACAGTCTTAGTAGAACCATAACCGAAGTAAAACCGTGACAGCTCTAAGTATGATGTGATGAGCATGAGCTTATATCAGCAATTCAGCGCTGAACAAAAAATTTCTTAGAGCGGTGCTTAGAAGAGACTATCTTACAACAACAGAAGGTATAAAACTACACAAGGAGGCACCATCTCAGCTAAAAGATATAAGAATGGCAATGACTCTGCCGATGAACTATGCGCACATATGCGCCTTTCATGTTTTTTGTGCCACGTTTAGCTTGGTTGTGAAGCCTAACACCGTAGTATAAACTGTCGATCAGAACATATATGGATAGAACTTATACCGGGGTCTCAAAAACAGTAAATTTTTTTGGGCATGAAACAAGTAATTTTTTTGGGGCATGAAACATACCAATAACCTCGATGTTTAAAACTAAAATATTTCTTAAAGTCAAATCCGGCATGGTTTGTACCATGTGCCAACATGATACAATCTGGCGCATAATCCTTGACCACCTCTATAGCTAAAATTATTCATACATGTACTGATATTAGCATTGAAGAGCATATGCCTGATACTATAGAGTTACTTCTATATCATAAAATAGAACTAAAATTTTTATATGATAAATTTCAATTATTTCTGTAGTACATAACGCAGTTAGGAACATGCCACTGAACATTGTGGACGACAAAGCTGCTAGGCTGCTATATATTAACCAGAAACATTTTGGGCATTAAATAACAAAAAGGGACATCCAACAGATCATAGTAACACGTGATACAATGGAATGAATGAATTTAAGTATATATGCAAATTTGTCAGATTAAAAAAATGAATTTATCATTTCCTAGTCAACAATAAAAAAATGAATTATTTCTGTAGTACATAACGCAGTTAGGAACATGCCACTGAACATTGTGGACGACAAAGCTGCTAGGCTGCTATATATTAACCAGAAACATTTTGGGCATTAAATAACAAAAAGGGACATCCAACAGATCATAGTAACACGTGATACAATGGAATGAATGAATTTAAGTATATATGCAAATTTGTCAGATTAAAAAAATGAATTTATCATTTCCTAGTCAACAATAAAAAAATGAATAGCCTTCACAGCATACAGATGGCTTATTCGTCGTTCTTTAATTTTTTAAAAAAAACAAAAGAATCAAAACCATGGAAGGATTCAAAATTTTAAAAATGTCATCTACAACCTCTCTGCATTTTTTAAAGGAGGACAAGCATTATGTACCAGTAACTTTGGAGCAACTTTCATATAAAAATCAAAAGTAGAACCAGTAGGTTTCACTAATAAATTGTATGATCAAGCGAGTAGATCAATGGTCGAACTCAGGAGCTCGGTAATAATGAAGTAAAGTTAATTCTTAGAAACTAAAATATGCAACCACTTCTATAAAAAATGAAATTATTTTGGAAAATGTTAGCATATTTCCTCAAGTAGTTGATGCATCAATGGAATAAAGCTAAAGAATCATAAAAACTTAACTAGCACAAACATCATAAACTCATTTTTTGAGAACATAGCTCGAGTAGCTCTTACAATATAAAGGCTATTCTTTGTAAACAAAAGAAATACAACAACAAACAACAACAACACTCAAGCCTTAATCTCATCATAGCGGGGTTAGCTATATAGATCATTTGTCGCCATTGTGCTTTGTGTTTAGTTATAGACTCAGTAATGCCTAAATATATCATGTCTTTCCTTATAATTTCATTCCAAGTCTTTTTTGCTCTAACCCTCCCCCATTAAACATGCCTAGACGCTAAACTCTCACAACACCTAACAGGTGCCTCTAATTGTCTCCTTTGCACGTGTCTGCACCATCTTAATTGAGCTTCTCGCATCTCTACAATTGGTGTCACTCCCGTCTTAACCTTGATACATTCATTCCTAATTTTATCCAATCTCATGTGTCCACACATCCACCTAAACAACTCAACTCCGCAACTCCCATTTTTTGCTCATGTACACAATTCACTGCCCACACTCAAAACTGTAGAGCATCGCTGGTCTAATTGCAGTAAGGTAAAACTTGAGTTTAAGTTTTACTGGTACTTTACGATCACATAATGATGTGATCCAAAACCTAGGGTTGTGGTTTGCGAAATAAAACTGAGAACTTTTTTAATTAATTTGGCGCGAGGGGAATTCGCGGGCTATTTTCTAATGAAATAAACGGTCGAGGCATCGCAAACACTCACAATGTTAAACATTCACGCGCATTCCGCAATATGATATAAATATTCCACAAGCTATTCATTGAAAAACAAACAAACACAATCGAGCTTTCAAATTGACGGCAAACAGGAAATGATAATTTAGGCAAGCTCTGAATTTAGTAGTCATCAAATATTAGCATAAAATTATACTAACCATAGAGAGAGCGCGAAATAGAAGGATATACCTCAGTCCAAAGGAACGGTCAAGCTAATCTACTGATGTCGTCACAGGCAAGTAACAGGAAGACAATGCTAAGAGTCGGAGGTGACGACCGCGCCAGAAGTAGGGTTGGCGGCAGATCTGGAACAAACTGCGGGACGAAGAGGGCTCGGGTAGTAGCGGCGAGTCCGGGGGAGCAACTGAACTGGGAGGGTCTTCAAGCCTTGGCAGAAACTGACGGAGGTGAGCGGCGGTGAAAACGTGGCGGAGCGGTTAGAGGATTGAGAAACGACGGAGGAGTCGCCGGCTCTGACGGTGGAAGAAGCAGGAGAGGTCGTCGGGGACTAGGTGAGGATCTGGAGTCGGCGGCGCAGGCAGGCGAGCAGGAAACAGGCGGTGTCGGGCTTCCGTCGAGCAGGAACAATGAGCTGTGTGGCGCTGGACGAAACCAAATCGAGAGAAAATTCTCGGTTCAATTCTATCTCCAGCCTAGGGCATTCCATGGGTTGGGTTTGGATTAAATAGGGAGAGCTTTGGGTCAATTACACTGTTAAAACTCATTAATTAAAAGGTGAGTGGTGTCAGAGTTTATAGGGACTTGGGGGTTGTGGCTGGCTTAAAGGACATTGCCAATAACATAAATGATTTCGACTCCATAATACTTAATATAATTGACACTAAATTTCAAAGTTTGCATTAACTATCACCTACCTAATTTGACGGACCTTTTCATTCAGGGTCTCGTTGGTCGGTCACGCCAACAAGCCAAACCAAAAAATTTGCGCGACAACCCGCGCGAAAAAAAAGATACAAGCGCCTATAACGAGCGTGAATACATGGGCGACATGAAATAAAATACATGAAATAAACTAGAATTAGGATGCGACATAGGTTGCATCAATTCTCTCAGGGTTGAAAGAGCTCAACCCCGACGAGACTCGATGTGACCTGCAAGTAAAAAGTCCAACTGTCGATACATCACAACTCCGCTACCATCATGCTGCTGAAACGAGAATTGTAGATAAACTCTGCTCCTGAAAGAGGTAGACAACCAATCTCCATTGGAAAATTATAACTCTCGGTGATAGGATAAACCGCGAAGTAATAATTTTCCAATGATGCTCGCAAACAGTTAGGAATGATTTTATGCAAAATATTTAAATGATCAATCAAATTCAGAGCATCAAGTAGGAGAGTGTCACAAAGTGGGAGATAAAGCAGATTGAAAAAGCAAGGTACAAGACCAGGTAGGAAGTAAGCATGATCAACCTGTGGAATCATTAGATCATATCGCATCATACGCACTACTGCTAGATACTTACGAGCATCCGCTAACCCCGGGCCAACTATCGTTATGATTACACCTGATGAAGTTCCACTCGTGTCACAAAATATTAAAAAGATCCTAATTTCATCGAGTAAAATTTTCCATAAGAAGCCCTTGAAGCGAGTGTCCTTATGAGGAGTTAAAAATCTAAGGATCATCTTGACTCCCTCAATACGAGTAAATCTAGAAGTTTCAGACCTTGAACGATAGTGAGATGGTGGTACAACATACTCGTCTACAACTAAAGAGAAGTGATGAGGACTAAATGCGTGCTCGTCGAATACGAAGTTGATGAAAGATGGTGCCTTGAGGGCCACAAAGGAGGGACCACCAAGCACGATGGTTGTAAGCTCGAGGGTTTGTGGCGGCAGTATGCTAAGAAGGTCAGGACATAGGACGAACGGGTCCATGCCACCCAAGACGAGGGCCTCATCACTAACCAACTCCTCTGAGAGAAGAGAGAGAGATGATGTGGCATCCGAGGTGAGTGACACATCCTAAGAAGTCCTTCTCCCTGGTGTGGGGCCTCAGGAAAAAGCTCTGCGACTAAAGGTTTTGATTCTGTGCGAGCAAGGGGACACACCACTTCAATCGGGGCAGAGGTCTGAGGAGGGGAAAACTTTTCCTCCTGGAGCTAGGGCTCAGGAAGAAACTCAATTGCTAAAATAGGTGTTGTCCTAGAGGCGAGTGGATCCACGACTTCAGCTAGCGTGATGAAAGTAGGAGACGACTCTTCTTCCTGGAGAAGGGGCTCAGGAAGAAACTCTTCGATTGAAGGGGTGCTGTAGTGGAGACAAGTGATGTCACGACTTCAGTCGGGGTGGTAAAAATAGGACGAAACTTATCTTCCTGGAGCAGGGGCTCGGGAAGAATCTCCTCGACCGAAGTGTGCGTCACAGTGGGGGTGGGTGGGACTAAGGTGCTCGTCGAGAGACTGACGAGACAAGACAGAGGACTATCGAAAGACCTAACCTCAGGTTCCACTATGTGATATGAAGTGTGGAGGTATGCAAGAGCAACATAATGCTTGCGCATTGTCGCCTCCAGGTTGTGAACAGAGGTGCACAACGAATGCAAATTCTGTTGGACGTCAGTAGTGACACACTCAACATCTTTCTTCAACGCTCTAATGCGCGCATCTAAATCACTCATCATTTTTTTAACAAAAAAAACTGAACTTAAGATTTTGAAACGACCGGCGCTCGGCTATCCCACGACAGGAGTGAGCTATCCCAGCAGCCACACCAAACTGATGTGATTCGAAACCTGGGACTGTAGTTTGCGAAAATAAAACTGAGAACTTTTTAAATTAATTTGGCGCGAGGGGAATTCGCGGACTATTTTCTAACGAAATAAACGGTCGAGGCGTCGCAAACACTCACAATGCTAACATCCGCGCGCATTTCGCAATATGATATAAATATTCCACAAGCTATTCATTGAAAAACAAACAAACACAATCAAGCTTTCAAATTGACGGCAAACAGAAAATGATAATTTAGGCAAAGCTCTGAATTTAGTAGTCATCAAATATTAGCATAAAATTATACTAACCATAGAGAGAGCGCGAAATAGAAGTCTATACCTCAGTCCAAAGGAACGGTCAAGCTAATCTATTGATGTCGTCACAGGCAAGTAACAGGAAGACAATGCTAAGAGTCGGAGGTGACGACCGCGCCATAAGTAGGGTTGGCGGCAGATCTGGAACAAACTGCGGGCCGAAGAGGGCTCGGGTAGTAGCGGCGAGTCCGGAGGAGCAACCGAACTGGGAGGGTCTTCAAGCCTTGGCAGAAACTGACGGCGTTGAGCGGCGGTGAAAACGTGGCGGAGCGGTTAGAGGATCGAGAAACGATGGAGGAGTCGCCGGCTCTGACGGTGGAAGAAGCAGGAGAGGTCGTCGGGGACTAGGTGAGGATCTGGAGTCGGCGGCGCAGGCAGGAGAGCGGGAAACGGGAGGTGTCGGGCTTCCGTCGAGCAGGAACAGTGAGCTGTGCGGCACTGGACGGAACCAAACCGAGAGAAAATTCTCGGTTCAATTCTATCTCCAGCCTAGGGCATTCTGTGGGTTGGGTTTGGATTAAATAGGGAGAGCTTTGGGTCTATTAAACTGTTAAAACTCATTAATTAGAAGGTGAGTGGTGTCAAGGTTTATAGGGACTTGGGGGCTGTGGCTGGCTTAAAGGACATTGCCAATAACATAAATGATTTTGACACCATAATACTTAATATAATTGATACTACATTTCAAAGCTTGCATTAACTATCACCTACCTAATTTGACGGACCTTTGCATTCAGGGTCTCGTTGGTCGGTCACGCCAACAAGCCAAACCAAAAAATTTGCGCGACAACCCGCGTGAAATAAAAGATACAAGCGCCTATAACGAGCGCGAATACATGTGCGACATGAAATAAACTAGAATTAGGATGCGACACAGGTTGCATCGATCCCATACATGTCTCTCCACTTCAATCATCCTGCTTGGATTCTATGTATCACATCTTTATCTACACTTCCATCGTTTTGAACTATCGATCTCATATATTTAAAGGACTAAAAAAAGGGCAGCCCAGTGCACAAAGCATCCCCGCGCAGTGAGGGGTCCAGGAAAGTGATGCATCCATGGTCACATCTGGATGAGCTTTGCTCGTTTGTGTGTGTGTGTGTTTTCTTTTTAAAGTATTTTTATTGTCATGTGTGTTGTCGCCATTCATCGTTTTATCGTCCTATGTGTGTTGTTGTCATATGTCGTTGTATCGCACTTTTCATTTTATGTTAAGACTTGTTGGTTTGACCGGTCAGCACAACCATTAATAAATAGGTCTGGTAGTCTGAAGTGTTAGGTTGTGGGCGTTAAATAATATTTAGTTTAGTTGCATGAAATGACAATCAAAGTCAGATTAATTAATCCAAATTTATTCAGATTTGATTTGGGGGGTTTGGAATTAAATGACATCTTGATTTCCTGTCTAAAACCTTTCAAATCATCACTATTTAATTTCTGACATTTAATCCCTGTTTAAAATCTTTTCAATTTTCAACCCTTGTAACCTCCGTTACATTGAAACCTCCATTTCGCCTATTTATCATCTTTCCATTAGTTGTACAGAGGGGCCATGAAAAAAATGAAAACATGTGAGACTGTTAGCCTTCACGCAAGTTTTCTTCCCTGCACGACCGGCCTTTTCCGCCGATTTCACCCCTGAGCTCCGAAGATTGGCCGACCCCAACACACCGCCTTTCTTCCATTCCAGTGAAGCCTGCCGGCCCTCCAGCGTCGTCTGGCGGCCCCTGCCCTCTTGCGAAGATCGGTCGACCCCGACGCCTCCTCCCAATCTTCTTCCTACTCTGCCCCACTGTGGTACCATCATTCCCGGCGAGTTCGCCGCCTGGAACTCCAGCAACCAGCCCCGCTTACCTCTCCTTGCCAACCGCCCCTTTCGCCCAACTTTTCCCCTCCTGTGAACTCGCACCGCAGCCAGGCCCAGCTCTGTCCCGCACCTTCCCCAATTACAGCTCGCCTGCCTCCCCACAGCCCGCACAGCCACATTCGAGCCCATATCGCCTTCCCCGACCAGCCATAACTCCAAAACCGTGAAAACTCCTCTGTCACTGGAACTCCGCAGGTATACCTTTTCGCTCCATGTTATTATCATTTTACTCATGCAATTAAATTAAGTGATCAAAAGTTAGCGCTTGCAACTCTTTCAACTTCTACTATCATTTTTTCCTCCAAAAATATGCATCTTTGACGCTTGTTAGAGTTGTCCGCTTGTGAATTAATTAATCCCACGAGTGGAGCCTTCACTAAATAATACGGAGGAAAACGACTTTAGTGGAAAGCTAACTAACAAAGTCCCTGCCCTCTCGGGAAGGCCGTTACTAGAGAATTTAGCTTGGTTAGAGTGTTCAATTAGTTTTTGGGTTGCATGAGTTTGGTATCAGAGGCAAGTTCGATTCGCTCTTATTGTGAATCGAACGATCAAGTGTTTTATTTAAATTGTTTTTTTAATGTTTTTTCAAAAAAAAATTCATACATTTTAGAAAAGAAATAAGTATGTTTTTTTAAACAAAATTTATTATTAGTATATATATATAAATAACTACTTAGTTTTTATTTTAAAAATGAAGGGTAGAGTGGGCAAAATCGAGGCGAGTGTCGATGACCTAAGTAATCGCATGCGCAACCTCATGCAAATGATTGAAACACTCACCGTCCAAGTGGGTGATGTTACGCAAGTCATGAATGAGTTACGAACTTCCGTCAATAACCTTGAAGTTGCTCGACACCTAGGTCTAAATTAGGAACCTCCACCAAACCCTAGGGAGGATGAACCTTTGTCGCAACCACTTGATCCCCAACCACATTGGGATACGAGCGTCAAGTTGAATGTAGAAGATTTTGAGGGCCGAGTAGAACCCAAGAGATGCCTAGATTGGTGCGAGCGTATGGAGCGATTCATGGCTTGGAAACAGATGCCATTGAATCGCCAAGTCGAGTATGCCACCCTTCGGCTTAAGGGTCCCGCACTAGTCTGGTGGGTCCAATTAAAGCGTACCTGTTTAACCTTAGGTTTGGTCCCGATCACAACCTGGGTCGAATTTAAAAACCAATTGCGGAAGCGATATGTCCCCCGGATTATCCTCAAAACTTATATCGCAAATTCCACAACCTACGTCAGAATAAACTCTCGGTGGACAACTATACCAACGAGTTCTTTATCCTCCAGTCCAGGTTAGACATCCGGGAGGAGGACGATATAACTGTGTCTCGCTATCTAAACGGTATGTGTTATGCCATCCGAGAGCAAGTAGAGCTTCATGGCTTTCGAGACCTAGGGAGATCGTGTAGAAGCATCACTACAGAAGAAAGCTTCTGGCCCTTGAATTTCTGAAAGACTTCCTAAAACGGACTCACCCAAACCCCTCAGTCAGAGTCAACCGCCAGGGTCCACTAGTGCCCCTACTCTGCCCCCTGCCTATATTAAAGGCAAAGAGGTTATGGGTTCCCGACCCAACCCGGGAACTTTTCGGTGTTTTAAGTGCATGAAACCAGGACACAAGTCCTCGGAGTGCCCTCGTAGGCAGTTTGTAGCTGTGGTTGAATCCGAGGAAGATCAAGAGCCTGGGTACGGAGTCTTCCTTACGGACTCCCAACCAGATCTGAACGTCGTAATCGAAGTCGAAGTAGAAGGAGAGCATGCGGAGCACCTAGTTTGTGTCATGCAACATAGTCTCCTTACTCCCAAAGCTTCCACAAAGGATAAATGGTTTAGACATAATATTTTTTGTACGACCGTGCGCATTGAGAGACAATTTTGCTCCATCATTATTGATAGCGGGAGCATGATAAATTTTGTGTCGCAGCGCATGGTAGAGAAGCTTAAACTTAAAACCGAACCTCTACGAAAATCATACAGCTTGTCATGGATCACTAGTTATGTGACTAATCCAGTCACGCATCAGTGTTTACTTGAGTTTTCCATAGGGGCATCCTACCAGGATTCTGTTTGGTGTCACGTTGCGACCATGGAGGTTTGTCACATCTTGTTAGGGCGTCCATGGCAGTTTGATAAGCGTGTAGTTCATGACGGAGCGAGGAACTCGTACACTTTTGAACGTAGTGGGCGCAAGATCGTTCTTCTTCCCCAGAAAAACGGGACCTTGCCTAATTGGAACATCCATCGTCTAGTAGAAGCGTGACTACTCCTGTTGCTGCGATTTTCTTTCCTTCCGCCCACATGTTACTTTCTAGTCCCCGATTCCAGGAGGAGATGAAGGCGAGTGAAGTTGTCTATATTTTAGCTGGTCTAGATTTCAGTAGAGAGACCCCGGAGATTCTAAGTTTAGTGTGCCCTCTTATTTCTAAGTTCTCTTCCATTATGCCCGAGGAGCTACCATATCATCTTCCTCCCATACGTGATATACAACATTGTATTGATCTTATACCAGGTGCTAGCCTGCCTCATTTACCACACTATCGAATGAGTCCTAAAGAGCACGAGGAACTCAACCGTCAAGTCACCGACCTAATCAAAAGGGGTCATATTAGGGAGAGTATGAGTCTCTGCGTTGTTCCTGCACTCCTCGTCCCTAAGAAGGATGGACCTTGGCGTATGTGTGTGGATAGTCGAGCCATCAACAAAATTACTATTAAGTGTCGTTTTTTGATCCCTCAATTGGACGATATGCTCGACATGCTCAGTGGGTCCAAGGTTTTTTACAAGATTGATCTCAAAAGCGGCTACCATCAGATCCGGATCCGTCCCGGGGATGAATGGAAGACTGCCTTAAAGACCAGGGAAGGTGATGTAAACTGAAACCTAGGGCTGAAGTTTTTCAAAATATAAAATTGAGATCTTTTAAAATAAAAGTGCCGCGAGAGGCATTCACGGGCTATTTTAACGAACTAAACGGTCCAGGCGTCGCTCGCGAACGTAAGACTACCGCACGTGCGTAGTAACATTGCAAAATCACAATTCCACAAGCATAACATTCAACAGAGTGGTAATGCGGATATGTCAATAACGATAACTAGGAGACACAATTAATTCGGGGAAAGCTCATCATAATTAACCATTCATTTAAAATTCAAGCACAAAATAACTAGTGAATGCGAGCGGGAATGGAGAGGTATACCCTAGGAGAAGCGGCGGTGACGAGCAACCCTCCCGGACTGTGGAGGAAGAAGGATGTAGTCCACGACGGTGCTCTGAACCCCAAAGATGGGACTGCTAGAGTCGGTCAGAGGCTAGTGACTGGACTGGAGGTGGAGTGGAGGAGGTCCGGTGGTGGAGTTGGCAGTGGACTTGGAACAGCGGCCTCAATCGTCTGGAACAGGAAGCGGGAGGAATCCACGGTGCTCAGGAGAGCTCTGGCAACAACATCGGCGGCCAACAAAGCTTTGTTGGAGGTTTCGTCGGTCAGAGGAGGAGGCGGACGAAACCTTTTCGTCGGTGGTGGACCAAAACAGAATTTCAGGAGTGGCTGGAGTGAAGGCCAACTGCGGAGGATTCGATCGGCTTCGGGAGTGGCATAGGAGGGCTCGCCGACTCCTGGGATGGATTCCAGAGGCGGTGTCGGAGTCAGACGGGGAGGGGAGAACGACGGAATGCCGGTGTCGAGCTTGCAGGGGGTGGCGCTGGTTGAGAAACCGAATGAGACCTAAAATGGTTTGTTCAATCTCTATTCCAGCCGGCTCCAACAGTAAGGGGGGGGTTTCTTTTATAAGAGCAGGATTAGGGTTTTCATATGAGAAAAATAGACTTTGGTGGTGGGCTTTTGGGAGTGGGCAGGCTGGGTTCTTTTAAGTGGGCAAAAGTAGGAGATTTAAAATGGCCTCTCAAGGGGATGATTCTATAACTTAAATATTAAATAAAAATAGTTAAATGTCTAACCTTGCCCTAAACTAACCATTCTCCTAATTAACGGACCTATGCATTTAAGGTCTCGTTAGTCGGTCACACCAACGAGCCAAACAAAAATTGCACAAAAGAGTGCGCGATACAAAATTAACACAAGTGCTCATAACACGCGCAATACAACTCTACGCTACACAATAATCCAAAAATGCACAAAAGTGTGCGCTACAATAATAAAAGACATGTTGCGATAAAAATAATAAAAAATGAGGCGACGCGGGTTGCATTAGAAGGTCTCTACGAGTGCTTGTGATGTCTTTCGGCCTCTCCAACGCCCCTAGTACCTTTATGTGACTTATGCATCAAGTTCTCCGTCCTTTGATGGGAGCGTGTGTAGTTGTTTATTTTGATGGCATCTTAGTTTATAGCAACGATCCTGACCAACATCTTGTGCACTTGCGATAGGTCCTTCAGATGCTTTTAGAAAATCAGCTTTACATGAACCTTAAGAAGTGCGTATTTTTGACTGATAGTCTGACCTTCTAAGGTATGTTGTGTCGGCCGACGGAATTAAGGTTGATACAGAAAAGATCCAAGCAGTTAGAGCGTGGCCGAGTCCAAAGACTATCACTGAAGCCCGCGGTTTCCATGGATTAGCCTCATTTTATCATCGGTTTATTAGAAATTTCAGCACTCTCATTTCATCGGTGACCGACTGTCTTAAAAAGGGTCACTTTATTTGGACGACCGAAGCGGAGCGTGCCTTTTCTCTTATCAAGGAAAAGTTGACTAGTGCTCCCGTGTTGGCGCTTCCTGACTTCGATAAAATCTTTGAGGTAGATTGTGACGCTTCGATCATTAGAATAGGGGTTGTCTTAAGTCAAGAGGGGCGACCCATCGCGTTTTTTAGTGAGAAGTTGAATGAATCCAAAACTCGTTATTCCACATGATCTAAAATTCTACGTCATCGTCCAAGCTCTATGTCACTGGCATCATTAATTAATTCAAAGCGAGTTCGTCCTTAATATTGATTATGATGCACTTCGGCATTTAAACTCTCAAAAAGAGATGCGTAGACATGCCAAATGGGCAGCTTTTCTTCAGGAGTATACTTTCCATCTAAAACATAAGCCCGGGGCTTCGAATAGAGTAGTCGACGCGCTTAGTCGTTGGTCACATGTCCTAGTCACCCTTCAGCCGCAAATCCTTGACTTAGATAAGCAAAGGACTTTTATCCTTCTGATCCATATTTCGGCAAGATTTGGGACGCATGCCAATTTAGTGGTATTGATCCCACTACGGAATATATTTTGAGGGTTTTTTATTCAAAGGGACTCGCCTTTGTATTTGTGAAGGGCCACTTAGGGAGACCTTACTAAGAGAGTTTCATTCTTCTGGGTTAGGACGTCATGTTGGGCAAAATAAACTCCTGGACCTCGCTAACACCCGATTTTATTGGCCTAAAATGAAGGAGGATGTTGTCAATCTCGTTAGGACTTGCACAACTTGTCAACTGTTTAAAGGGCACGCACAAAACAATGGCCTTTACACCCCTCTTTCTGTTCCAGAGCGGCCTTGGGATGAAGTCTATGGACTTTGTTGTAGGCTTACCTCGAACCAAACGAAGGGTAGATTCGATTTTTGTCGTGGTTGACCGTTTTTCGAAGATGGCTCTTTTTATTCCTTGTACAAAAACGTTTGATGTCACACACACGTTGCCGATCTTTTTTTCGGGAGATCATGCGTTTACACGAGATTCCCGGCTCTTTCATTTCCGATCGTGACACTCAATTTTGAGTTATTTTTGGAAAACTTTATGGGGAAAACTTGGGACCAAGCTAGAATTTAGTAGCGTCTATCACCCACAGACGGATGGGCAGACCGAGGTAGTGAATCGAAACTTGAGCGATTTTCTTAGATGTCTAGCGGGAGAGCATCTGAAGCAATGGGATTTAGTTATACCGCAAGCAGAATTTGCTTATAACAGTTCAAAGAATCGTTCCACTACTAAATCTCCTTTTGAGATAATATATGGCTACCTCGTCCCATTATTACTCGATCATCATTCTCTTCCGTCTTTTGAATGAACCTCTTTTGATGCGCTAACATATATTGATCATTTAAAATCTTTGCATAAGTTGATTGCTAACGGTTTGCGAGCATCTTCTGAGAAATACAAGAATGCGGCGGATAAACATCGCCGCGAATTGTATTTCTCATAAGGAGATTGGGTCCTTGTTTTTTTTCAGGAAAGAGAGATTTCCCATGGGCACCTATCACAAGCTACAACAAAGGCATTTTGGCCCATTTCGGGTTAAAAAGTGTCTTTGCACAAATGCTTATCTTTTAGACTTACTCATTGAATTTGGAACTTCCCCTATTTTTAATATTGCTGATCTTGTGCCTTTTTTGGAGAGCCACCCGTTACTAGCCTTACTCAACTCACTCCCGTACCATCTTCCACTTCACAGCCAACTTTAGCTCCATCTACACCCACCATTGAGGAGATTGAGCAGGTGTTGGATGTTCGTGAGTTTCAGACGTGCGTCGGTACATATCAGTGTTACGTCGTTTCATGGAAGGGCGGGAATATATCAGACAGTTCATGGATAAGAGCCGCCGAGCTTCGTCGTCTTCGTCCTGATCTTACTATTGCAGATTTTTGCCAATTCTCGACGGGGTCGAGTCTTTTCAACCCCGGGAGAATTAATGCATCCGTGGTCGCATCCGGATGAGCTATGCTCGTTTGTGTATGTGTTTTCTTTTTAAAGTACATTTATTATCATGTGTAATGTCGTCATTCGTCGTTTTATCGCCCTATGCATGTTGTCATCATATGTCGTTGTATCGCATTTTTCATTTTATGTTAAGGCTTGTTGGTTTGACCGGCCAACACGACCATTAATAAATAGGTCCAGTAGTCTGAAGTGTTGGGTTGTGGGCGCTAAATAATATTTAGTTTAGTTGCATGATACGACAATCAAAGTCGGATTAATTAATCCAAATTTATTCAGATTTGATTTGGGGGGTTTTGGAATTAAATGTCATCTTGATTTCATGTCTAAAACCTTTCAAAACCTCCTTATTTAATTTCTGGCATTTAATCCCTGTTTAAAATCTTTTCAGTTTTCAACCCCTGTAACCTCCGTTACATTGAAACCTCCATTTCCCCTATTTATCATTTTTCCATTAGTTGTACAGAGGAGCCGGGGAAAAAAAATGAAAACATGTGGGACTGTTAGTCTTCACGCAAGTTTTCTTCCCTGCGCGAGCGGCCTTTTCCGTCGATTTCACTCCCGAGCTCTGAAGATCGGTCGACCCCAACACCACTGCCTTTCTTCCGTTCCAGTGAAGCCCGTCGGCCCTCCAGCATCGTCTGGCGGTCCCTGCCCTCTTTTGAAGATCAGTCGACCCCGCCGCCTCCTCTCGATCTTCTTCTTGCTCCACCCCACTGTGGCACCATCATTCCCAATGAGTTTGCCGCCTGGAACTCCAGCAACCAGCCCCGCTTACCTCTCCTCGCCAACCGCCCCTTCTGCCCCTCTTTTCCCCTCCCATGAACTCGCACCGCAGCCAGGCCCAGCTCTGTCCCGCACCTTCCCCAGTTACAGTTCGTCTACCTCCCAGAGCCCGCACAGCCACATTCGAGCCCATATCGACTTCCCCGACCAGCCACAGCTCCAAAACCGTGAAAACTCCTTTGCCACGGAAACTTCACAGGTATACCTTTCTGCTCCTTGTTGCTATCATTTTACTCATGCAATTAAATTAAGTGATCAAAAGTTAGCGCTTGCAACTCTTTCAACTTCTACTATCGTTTTTTCCTCCAAAAAATACACGCGTTTGTTAGAGTTGTCCGCTTGCGAATTAATTAATCCCGCGGGTGGAGCCTTCGCTAAATAATAGAAATCGACTTGAGTGGAGAGCTAACGAACAAAGTCCCCACCCTCTAGGGAAGGCCGTTACTAGAGTATTTAGCTCGGTTAGAGTGTTCCGTTAGTTTTTGGGTTGCATCAGAAAGGGTCCCACCACAAGGGTGAAATGTAGGCAAACGTCACCACAAGATTCCAACATTTACAACTTTCTTTTCTAAGACTCTCCATAAGACCTCTCTTTGGAACCCTATCATAGGCCTTCTCAAGATCGATAAATAACATCAAATCTTTTTTGTCCTCATAGTTGTCAATGAGTCTCCTAAAGAGGTGTATAGTTTTTGCGGTCGATGTTGCGGAGCCGAGTAAGAGGGAGGGGAGCAGAGGGATAAGAGACGAGAGATAGAGAGGGGAGGTAGAGAGAGGGAGGGAATTAGGGATAGAGAAGGGAAAACATAACATTCATCCGAGATACCTCTAATACAAGGCTTACACGTCCTCTTATAGTGATGAGGAGAGAATACAAAAGGAAACAACTTAATTTAGGAAATACAAATTACTAAAAATGACGCAAGCAAATAAAGCAACAAATAACACCCATAATTGGCACAAACAAATAGAGAAACAAATAACGTCTCGTAATTGATTAATTATCTCCTGCGGTAATGGCGGTCCCCTCCGATATACGCGCTCGATGCGTGTAAACTTTCCAAAGAGGCTCGTCGTTGTGTAGCTCTGTAACAATGTCGCCGTCTGGAAAATGTGTCTTGTCCTCAAGACAGTAGTCAGGGAACTGACGACGGAAATCATGCCTGGGGAGCCACGTTGCGTCTGAGTCAGGGTGCCCAGTCCAAGCCACCAGAACTTCGTCGGACGTAGGGTCCCCTGGGGTGCGACATCGACGATTGAGGATCGAGGCGGGGTAGTAAGGCGCGTCTCCGGAAAGGTCGAGGTCGGCTGGAAGGCGATCCGCGGTGGCGTGCTCGCCCACCGCGCGCCGCAGCTGCGAAACATGGAAGAGCGGGTGGATGCGGCTCCCGTCCGGAAGTAGCGGAGATATGTCTCCAAGCACCGATTGAGCACCTCTGACTGGCCGTCGGTCTGGGGGTGGTATGTCGTGCTCATGCGGAGACGGGTGCCCTGCAGGCGAAATAGTGTAGTCCAGAAGGAGCTCAAGAAGAGCGGGTCTCGGTCGCTGACGATCGATCGGGGAAACCCGTGAAGGCGTACGAACCCTGAATGAAGCTGTCGGCGACTGTGGCTGCCGTGTAAGGATGACGGAGGGGAATGAAGTGCGCATACTTCGAGAGCCGGTCTACTACGACTAAGATGCAGTCGAATCCCTAAGAGCGGGGCAGCCGAGTGATGAAGTCCATGGCGACGTCGTCCCAAATGCGGTCGGGAATAGGCAGTGGCTGGAGTAGACCCCCCGGAAAAACGGCTTCGTACTTGGCCTTCTGGCAGATGAGGCAGGCAGCCACGAAGGCTTTGATCTGTCGGAACATGTGAGGCCAATAAAGTGAGGCCGCCAGCCGTCGATACGTCCGGTATTCCCCGGCATGTCCTCCTGTCGGGGATGCATGGAACTCAGACAGTAATCGAGGAATGCTCGGGGAAGAGGGGGCGAGGACGAGGCGGCCTTTGAAGAGTAGGCGACCATCTACCAAGGAGAATGGTGGGTGGGCGGTGTCATCTATGATGAGGGTCGTCCGAATCTTGTTCAGTGTCTGGTCTGCCTCCACTTCCTTTTGAAGGGTGTTCGCATCCTCCCACACCGGCCGGGAGATGGCTGCAAGTATGGGGTTGCGTGAGAGAGCGTCGGCTGCGCGGTTCTCCTTCCCTGGCCGGAACTCGATGCTGAAGTCATAGCCCAATAGCTTGGCCACCCACACCTGCTGAGCGGGCGTGGCAATCTTCTGCTGGAGGAGGTAGCGAAGGCTATGGTGGTCGGTGCGAACCACGAATCGTCGGCCTAGTAGGTAGGGTCGCCAATGTTGTACCGCGAGGACGAGGCCCATGAGCTCGTTCTCGTATGCTGATCGACTGCGAATGGTGTCTGAGAATGCGCGGCTGAAATAGGCCACCGGGCAGTCGGCTTGCATGAGAACAGCCCCCACGCCGACGCCTGACGCATCGCACTCCACGAGGAAGTGTTGGGAAAAATCCGGCATAGCTAGCACTGGGGCCCGAACCAAGGCCTGTTGGAGAGCGGTGAAGGCGGCAGCGGCCGCTGTCGGCCATTCGAAGGGGCCTTCAGCCGCTTTCTTGAGAAGTTGGGTGAGGGGTCGGGCTATCGTGTCGTATCCCTGAATGAACCGCCGATAGTACCCCCATCAGGCCCAGGAATCCTCGCACATCACGGAGAGCGGGAGGGAATTAGGGATAGAGAAGGGAAAACATAACATTCATCCGAGATGCCTCTAATACAAGGCTTACACGTCCTCTTATAGTGATGAGGAGAGAATACAAAAGAAAACAACTTAATTTAGGAAATACAAATTACTAAAAATGACGCAAGCAAATAAAGCAACAAATAACACTCATAATTGGCGCAAACAAATAGAGAAACAAATAACGTCTCGTAATTGATTAATTATCTCCTGCGGTAATGGCGGTCCCCTCCGATATACGCGCTCGACGCGTGTAAACTTTCCAAAGAGGCTCGTCGTCGTGTAGCTCTGTAGCAGTCGACCACTCTGACATGAATCCAATTTGATTCTTCGAGATGCTAGTCTCTCGTCTTACTCCTCTCTATTATTCATTCCAGATATTTGTAAGCAAAAGAAATGTCTTGTAAAAAAATTAACATAAGAAATGTAACACATTCATCAAGTTATCAGTCCCGCATAATAACTAAATAAATAAACATCAATTCGGTATTTCTTGTATTATGTTTGAACCCGCCAAAAATTTGTACGGACTATTTGAGTCCTTTTTTGTCAACTAATGCTTATCTCTTTGACTGTTAATTTCTTCCTGTTAGAACAGACCCATAGAGCCCATGTAAAAATGTCTCATTTGGTCATCTCCCTCTTAGGCTCCTTTAATCCCAAATTGCTAGAATCATTCGTGTTCCTCCTCCCTTGTTCTATATAAGGAGCCCCTTGTATATGTGTTAAAGATATTGATGGAGAATGTTTTATTTTCAAATTTATTTATTCTCTAATATTTTTTATTTTGATCATGGTATCAGATCCAGTGAATCCTTACCTTTTTAAGAAGAAGAAGAAAAATAGGGCTTCGCTCGACCGCGCCTCTCACGCGACCTCGCAGATTCAGTTTGAGACTACATCGCTCCTCCGCGTCTCTTCTCTGTGTCTAGACTTCCCTACGTCGAGGGCCCCCTCCCTGTTGTTTTTATAGGCATAATGTTGCATCTGGACCCGCATTGCTTCCAACCCCATCCCATCAGAAGTTATACGGTTGGTACATCAACGATCGTTTCTTGTAAACCCTTACGAGACTCATTGCAGTAGTGAGGTTTGTCAGTGTATGGAATTCCAAGCTCAAGACGCAGACACTCGTGAAGGCCTGTCGTGAAGATGGGCACCTGTTTCTCGGGACTCATAGAAGGAGCACAAGCTAAAAGGCTCTGCCTATCCAAAACTATGGAGCCCATGTATTTAAGAGAGGCGAGATCATCGATAGGGTTGTCATGAATTGGTGGTTAAAACACATATTGCAAGTGACCTTCAAGACTGTGAATATAGGATGTCAGTAACGTGTCAGATTGAACTTTTAAATGTCGGATATCGAAAGTCGAAGACATGTCGAGGATATTTTTAAAATATTAGATTTTATGTTCTGAATAAAAATATCTTATGAATATTAAATATATAATATGTTCTAGAAGTAAAAATTAGTATAGCAATTTTACAATCACTGAGTTATGCATATTCCAAAATAAATTCAAAGAATATCCAAATAAAATCCTATTAATGCACTACGACTAATATTAGCAAATGCAAATAGATATAATGCAACATATATCTAATATTATACAATATTTTTATTTAGAAAACATTATGTTGTATAACAAATAAATAATTTTTAAAATCTAAATATCTTTTTGATTATAAGTGTTTTAATATTTAATAAATTTATGGTAAAATATAAAATAATCAACTAATAAATGTGTTGAAAGTTATAATATTTTTTGCAATACAAATAAAAAAGATAGAGTGATAAATAATTAAAATTTTTGATTATAAAAATAACACATATTAAAGAAAATAAAACAATAAGCCGTATGGATTTAAGTATACATAATATTATTCATATATGTGGAACATATACTGCTAACATAATATAAAATAAAAAAAATTGAATGATATGTTCAAAAATCGTGTCAGTCAATATATAAGAAAAAACTGAATGTCGGTATATATTTAACAAAAATACTACCTTTTTCGAGAGATAAAATGTCATTTTTGCTCTAAAAATGACATATAGGCAGACATTTAAAACATAAATGACCAAAATATCATCCCACGTCAGCTGTGGTCGCTCAGGTTGTAATCACGCGAACCAAAGTTGGGCAGAGTCCATGAGGCGACATAAGGCAACGTTGATATAGTTCACCCATGGTGTTAGTTGATACGCGATGAAGTGTTCATAGCGCCTGAGACGAGATGGACTATGCGACCATCAAAAATTCGAAAGTCTATTTTGACATAGTGAGGCATATCACTTCCTTCCGAAAAGTAGCACGAGGTGTCATAGCAAGGTGTTCCTGGCAGGACATTGTGGGAGGAAACTGATGAGATCTAGTGCAGGGGTTGCACGTTGTCGAGATGGGCAGAGAGAGCATTCATCTTCGTGGCATTGTACAACATCATATTTTGAAACATCTACATGAGATAATGTGAGATCGCATTCTACCATTAGAGAGTGGTGTGGATGGAGCGTCGGGGGAATCAGCAAGAAGCCAAGGCAGCAAGGCAGTTGAAATACTTTAGAAGGGGAAGCATGGGCTGTTAGAATAGGGAAACTGATGGAGGCGGAGCATCTGCGGCTGGAGAAAGAAGCGTCGACAACAGGGATCGCATGCAAAAGGTTGGCGCGTCGATGACACGTCAATGAATCGGAGAGGGAGCAAATCGTCTTAGCGCACATCGGGAGAAATCGGGTCTGCCAGAACCGATGAGGCAACATGTTGCAGGGGGGAGTGGGGGTTGTAGGGTAGAGTCTGAGTCGGCAGCAACGTTGTTTGACTCTGATACCAAGTTGATGTGTTTGCGATCACGTGTTGGTGCGAACGCAGGAGATGTCTCAGAGAAGGTTGGAGTTACCCTTGAATCAGGAGGAGCTATGGTGATTGAGGAGTGGAAGAGAAAGGGAGATCAACGGAGGTGGAATGCGCGGCATCGACTCGTGCTTCCGAGTGGTGGGGTGTCATGAATAGGAAATCACTGATACCGATAGAAGAGGGGGCGAGAAAGAATTAAGATATTTTCATTTATAAAAATCAAAAATGAGTTACCCATCCCCTTGAGTAGGAGGAGCCCACTACAAATGCCCCTCACTTAGGTGACACATACTACAAGTGAGTTAAGCTACGGTAGAAATAAAAACATACAAAAATTAAAGATAACATGCATCGCTCAATCCTTGAGGGACTTCGCACTTCCTTGATATGTCTCACCCCATGTTGGCTCATAATAGTCATTTCTTCACTCATATACCTATGGCTCGGAACGAACAGCTAAGTCGTGCATATCATGGAAATCAAATTTAGAGTAGCAAGGTACTCTCAGCATATCATTCAATAAAGACATACAAACAATCTTAGAAAGCTCTAGCCAAGAAAAAATTGTCAATTCCGAAAAAATACTCACCGGAGGTGGATAAGTGAAGAGGAACGCATTTTTCTCCTTGGTGTAGCTAATGAACTGTAAGATCCCATTGAGAACTACATACTTGAGATAGTTAAAGAAGAACAATCAAACAAAGAATTCAGCTTATAAAATTCTAAAGTCCACGCACAAAGCAAGATGAATAATCGAAGGATATAATACGATGCAGCCGATGAGGACGTCCCTGTTCTCAGGGAACTTCTTAGGGTAGAACTGCGCAAGAAGGGCGACGGCGATAATCACTGTTCCGATCAACAGCCTCAAGTTGCTCAGCCGGAAGTCCTCTGCGAACCCTCGACTCGTAACGATCTGACAAAATAGCTAGGATTCTCAGAAAAAAAAATCGCAAGCAAAAGAGAACGGAAGGATGACATTGAAGGAAGACCGCCTAAGAATCCAGACCTCTTTGACGGATTCGTCCAGAACATGCTTGATCGAATTGGAATCAAGGAGGTTCGCCTTCTTAGGGTTTCTCGCGCTGTTCGCCATTTCCTCTCTTCTCTCGCAGTCTCCCTCTCACTCTCTCTCTTCGAAGTTGTTTTTAAACTGCCCAAATTTCAGCAGGCAGGTCAATTTCAACTTGATCAAGTAGAGCCCAGCCCAAAATGTGGTTTTTTTGTGAATTCGGATCCCCTAGAGTTTGTACGGACAACTTCAGGGTGGAGTTTGGGGGTTCTCGTGCGTCGGATTTCAATCTCACGCGCGAGAATCCCCGTGTTTTTTTTATTTAAAGTTATTTTTGCTTTATGTTTTTTTCGTCTTTTAGTGCCTAAATTTTTTTAACCGTTGTATTCGTCGAGTTCAAGGGTTGTCGCTCGTTGGATCCGTGGAGTTTCTCTTAAACTCCAGAGGATCCGAATCCGTTTTGTGTAGCTCAAAAATAACTGAGGGCCCCTTCCGATGGCAGATTTTGATTTTGAAAAATTGAAATTTGGGTCAAAATAAAAAAAACTAAAACTGTATTTGTTTGGTGGGTTTTCAACAGACGGAATTGGTTTTGATCAAAACTAAATATTTGTGGATTTTTGGAAAGGATAATTCTATACACATCTAAAGTATGGCTAAAAATCATAAAAAGTGGGGTTCAGACAAAATAAAATAATTTATTTTATACACAAAAAAAACCAAAAAAAGTGAAAATGTCAAATAATTTATTTTATTGTGTGTGGAGCCCACTTTTTGTGATTTTTAGCTGTATTTTAGGTGTGTGTAGTTTCGTCCTTTTGAAAATGGGTCAAAGTCGCTCATCTATTATTCGTTTGGAGAGGTTTTGAGGTTGAAAGAATTCAGAAAGCGCTGGTGATGTTGGGGAAGAAGATGAAGAGGGAGGGCGGCTAGCGGCTAGCGTCTAGAGATGTCGTTCCCGTCTTAGGTGGAGGAGGGCGGCTTGCGTCTGGAAGGAAGAGCAGGCTCGTCGGGGAAGAAGATGAACAGGGAGGACTTGCGACTCCTGAACTGGAGCAGGTTCTGCGGCTGGGTCTGAAGATGTCGTTCGCGTATGAACAGAGGAGCAATCTCGTCGGGGCAGAAGATGAGCAGGGAGGGTGACAACTGACAACTGCTAAAATGGAGCAGGTTCTGCAGTTTTGTATGATAAACAGTGTCAGAACCGACCTAAAGAGGTATTTTTTTGGTACAAAAGGATTTTTCAAAGAACAAAATTCATAGGTTTTGGGTCAAAGTCAATCCCCTCCCTTAAAATAAACAAATGGTCACTAGAATTGGTTTTGGTCAAATACTAGAATTGGTGTCCCCATTGTCTCACGTCTTGTAAAAAAATTTGTTTATGCACGTCAATTCACTCAACATAAAGTGTGTTCCGTTGAATTTTACCCCTTTGGTTTTTTTTTTGTGAAGGATCTTACGACGTGATCACCTCGCATGCGATGTGACAGCTTGGGTGATATCTAGCCAATTCGTCCAACCAAAACTCCTAAATCGTCCACTCCAGGCTCCCTCTCAGCTCTCTCATCCACTGCTTGGCATCACCGACTTGAGCATCCTGGGAATATCGCTTTTAATATTCTTCAGAAAAATAACCATATTGAATATCATAATCGTAACAGCAGCCCGCTTTGTCAATCGTGTCAACTTGGCAAGCATATTAAATTTCTTTTTGTCACATTTGTATCTCTCGTACTTTTGCTCTTTTTGATATTATTTATAGTGATGTTTAGTCTTCTCTTGTTTTGGGTAATAATGATTTGGATTATTTTGTGTTGTTTTAAAATGATTACACTCATTTCTTATGGGTTTTCTCTCACTCGCACAAATCTCAAGTATTTGCTATTTTTTTGCTTTTCACACCTATGTACACACCCAGTTTGAAAAAGATATCAAAACTTTTCAATGTGGCAATGATCGTAAATATAATAACACGTGATTTCACAACCTATGTACAGGACACGGCACGCAACTTCGTTTCTCTTGCCCTTATACATCTCCACAAAAATGGCAAAGCTGAACGAATGATCCGGACTCTAACCAATACCTCTCACGCCCTCCTTATGCATGCTTCTATGCCACCTACATACTAACTCCACTCTCTCCAAATGGTCGCCTATTTACATGTATCTTTCTTGGCTTTAAAACACAACATAAAAGCTACAAGTGCATTGATATTCAAACCGACTAATTTATTATCTCCCAACATGTTATGTTTGTTGAACAAACATTCACCTTCTCATTTCCAACTCCAACCCCACCATCAACTTACCACTCCCTCAATGACGAACCGCCCTATCATACCCTCATACTACTCACGGGTGAGCCATAACTCTCGATTGGGACACACGCTTCACCAACACCACTGCGTGACCTGCCCCTCCCACCTTTACCCCAACCTCAGCCCATCTCCACCCAACCAACCACCAAATGACTACACATGGCAAACACGACATTATCAAACCTCAAATCCCGTTCTATCTCTCTGCGAATACTGTGTCCATTTTGCCTCTCCCTTAATCTCATGTCACTGCTCTTCATGACTCGTACTGGAAAGATGCCCTGAACAATGAGTTTAATGCTCTAATTAAGAATGAGACATGGGAGCTTGTTTCGTAATCTTGAAATGTTAATACGATGCGTTGCATGTGGTTGTTCAGACATAAATTTCGCTCTGACGGGTCTTTTGAGCGACACAAAACTCGTCTTGTTGTTAATGACAGGTCTCAACAGGTTGGCGTGGATTGTGACGAGACCTTCAGCCCGGTGGTGAAACCGGCAACTACCAGACTTGTCTTCAGCATTGCTCTCTCTACATTCGGGCATATTCACCAGCTAGACGCCAAGTAAAAATGCATTTTTACACGACTCTCTCTCTCTCCGCAAACACTGTGTCCATTTTGTCTCTCCTTTAATCCCATGTCACTGCTCTTCATGACTTGTTCTGGAAAGATGCCACGACCGACGAGTTTAATGCACTAATTAAGAATGAGACATGGGTGCTTGTTACAGAGTCTAGAAATGTTAATGTGATACGTTGCATGTGGTTGTTCAAACATAAATTTCGCTCTGATGGATCTTTTGAGCGACGCAAAGCTCGTCTTGTTGTTAATGGCAGGTCTCAACAAGTTGGCATGGATTGTGACGAGACCTTCAGCCCGGTGGTGAAATCGGAAACTATCAGACTTGTCCTTAGCATTGCTCTCTCTAAATCCGGCTAGACGTCAAAAATGCATTTTTACATAGCTTCTTGGAGGAACTCGTGTTCATGCATCAACCCCCTGGGTTCAAAGACCCCTCTCGACCACAACACATATGTTGCATCTGCAAAAGTCTTTACGATCTCAAGAAGGCTCTTCGAGCCTGATATCATTGGTTTGCCTCCTTTGTCGCCACTATTGGTTTCTTTCATAGCAAGTCAGACAACTCTTTGCTCATATTTTGGCATGGACCAAGCGTTGTCTACCTCCTCCTGTATGTGGACGACATCCTCGTCATTTCGACCGATGCTCTCCAACAACGACTCATCTCCCTTCTTAGTGCGGAATTCTCTATTATCGATTTGGGTCCTCTTAATTTTTTTGGCATGCAGGTCGATCACTCGGGACAAAAACAACATCTTTTTGTCTCAATTGAACTATGTCACCAACATCATCACCCGTTCAATCATGTCCAACCATAAGCTCGTGGCCACCTTCATGGACACTCATGCCAAGCTGAGCGCCGACTCTGTTCCTCCTGTAACGAACCCTACTCTTTATCGCAGTTGGCCAGAGCCCTTCATTACCTTAATTTTACCCGCCTGAACATTTCTTACGTGGTTTAACAAATTTGCCTCTTCATGCGTGACTCGCAAATGAAGGGGCTTGAGTGAGTGTTGTATGTGTGACCCACGCGAACCTCACCTACATGCACTCAAACGCATTATTCGATATATTCAGGGCACTCTTTATCTCGTTTTGCACGTATCTCTTTCCTTGTTGGACAATCTTGTTATCTACATTGATGCCGGCTGGGGTGGTTGTCCAGACACTTACCGATCCACTTTCGAATATTTCACCTTCTTAGGTGATAACCTCATTTCTTGGTCCTCAAAGTGCCAACCGACACTATCCCTGTCTAGCACTGAAGCAGAAAACTACGGCGTTGCCAATGTCGTTGCTGAAGCTTATTGACTCCATAACATCCTTCTTGAGATGCAATGTTCTCTTCATTCTGCATCTATACAACGTTGTGACAATGTCAGTGCTATCTATCTCTCCGACAATCAGGTTCAACATCAACGTATTAAGCATATTGAGATGGACATTCACTTTATGCGCAAGAAAGTTGTGCTTGGTCACATTCGGGTTCTTCATGTCCACCCCGCTTATCAGTATGCCGACATTTTCATCAAGGGCTAACCACGTTAAATATTTCATGATTTCAGAACCAACATGTGCATCCACGAGGACCACGACACTGTCGGTGCAACCATGGGGTTGTATTGGACGTATATATTTATATTTATTATATGGAGTGAGGCATGAGCGATAGATGTATATCTATTTATGTTCATTATCTGGAGTGAGGCATGGGCTGAGGCATGCATGATCTGCATTTATATTTTTGATAGTTGTCAATGGAGAGGAGGGGCATTCATTACTCAACACTCCCATACATGCGACACACTTTGTTTTGTTTCAACAAAATTCAATCATTATTAATATATACGCTTGATATAAAAATCATTTAAAATTCTATTATATCAATATGTGAAATGTTTGTAATATCAAGTAAATTTTATTAATATATGTGCTTATTTAGATTAAATATGTTGTTAGTTTTCTCAATTATTTTGAATATTTAATTATTTTTATATTTTTTTCACTCTTAGTCACCATCATGTCATATTTTTCATATAAAATTAATGACATCATATTTTTCAATCCAAGCATTTAATTAAGTTGTTAATTGAAATCTATTTCAAACTACATATTGATGGGGATTAACCTATTTTTAAAGCATTTGGGGGTGCGCATAGCCGTTTCAAATGAGGGGATTATGAGTTTGACTAGTCAACCCACTCCTCATGATCCCCATCATGATAGGAGGAGAGTGGGAGGGCCCACTTCCCCTTTTATCTCTCCACTAATTTCTCTCCCATCACAAAAGGAGGAAACCACCGCCACTCAACGCCAACCACCGCCGATCGGCCGCCTCCCGCCGCCAGCCGCCACCAGCAGGCCTCCTCCCGCCGTCGGCCGCCTCTCGCCGACCGCCTCCCGTCGACCACCGTCGGCCGGCTGCACGCCGCCCGTGCCTCCACCGTTCGATTGTGATGGGGCCTCCGTAGCCGTCCGATCCGTGGGTAACCATCCACTAGCCCACCTAGTTAGTGGGGGGACCCATCATGACCTCCCCCTGGGGGCTATAAAAGGACTCTCAGGGGCTCCTCATTTCTCACCTTTTCTCTTCTCCGGGTGGTCTTCTTCTTCCTCAGGTGAGAGTTCTCCTGCCTCCTCCACCGAGTCGGCCTCCGCTCGCCGTGAACCACCAGCGGCCACTAGTAGAAACCAACGGCTATAAGCACCCCACCAGCGCGTTGTCAGCAAAAGGACGCCCAAGACCTCGAGGAAGCCGAAGGAAGAAGACATCTGAAGCCAGCAAGCGCGTGCCGCCCCGAGCACACGCGCTAGAAGCATCCCGCGCGTTCCCACGTCTAAGTCACTTCCGAGGTGCAGCATGTTGCCTGCAGGAAGCTATAGTCTCTCTCTCTCTCTCCCTCAAGTTGTAACGGGAGCGGCTTGTAGCCCCGATTCACCAAACATACTGTAATCACCGAAAGCTAGTGGAATTTGACCGGCACAGATCCGGTCACGTGATTTTTTACCCATTTAAGGGGTTTTTTCACGTCATCACGACTTGTGTCTACTGTCCATTTTCATCGACTGTGTGTGCGCTCGACCGCTCCGTGGGCTAAGACGGTTCAAGCTAATCCGGTTCGACCGGGGCATCGAGTTAGTCCGCAACAGTTTGGCGTCATCTGTGGGAAGCATTCCCAGCATCCTTCAGAAGACAAGTTCCTCATCTTTACCGCTTCCAAAGCTCAGATTCAATGGCGAAGAGAAGTACCCTCACCACTGAAGGATCCGCACTTGGCGTACACATCGAACCAGCACGATCCCAATCACTAGTGGACGTGCCACTGACTGTCAAAGTATCTTTCGCCCCCGTCACCACCCTGGAGTGGCGCGTCCACCAAATGGAAGAACAACAAACGGAAATGCTTGCATTGCTCCGAAACATGGGAGCACCTCCTGCGCCCCTGATGTCGCCGGCCCCAGTAAATCCTCCACTGCAACCAATCCCGAAAAGGGTCCAAGAAGAGCCCGGGGATTATTCTGACGCCGCCAGCTCCACTCACCCAACTCAAAGAGGAGTAAGAGCAGATCATCTTCATCACCATCCCGCCAACGACGTTCACCCCCTCCTCTCGAAAGGTTTACTCGGGAGGAAATTCGGGAATTTATAGCCGAAGAATACCGCCAGGATGGAAGAAGAGACTTTCATGCTCACTGACCGCTCTGTCAAGGCTCCCCCTTGACACCGCAAATCCTCGATCATCCCATCCCACATGGATTCAAGCTTCCAAACATCGAGACGTTTGACGGGACCGATGATCCACTAGAACACATCAACCACTTCACCACCATCATGAGGATTTACAACGCTCCAGACCAGTTGCTCTGCCAAGTGTTCCCAACAACACTCAAAGGACAGGCCCGTGCATGGTTCCATTCCCTGAGAACTGACACCATTACCAACTTCGCAGAGCTGAAAAGGCAATTTACTGACCAGTTTATCACAAATCGGAGAATTGTTCGCAATCCCTCACACCTTTCAGGTATTCGACAAAATGAAGGATAATCCCTCAGGGATTTCTTTTGCAGCTTCACCTCTGAGGCACGTCAAATCCCGGGCATCGACCCCGAACTTCTCAGAGGCGTCTTCCTCGGCGGACTCCGCCCCAGCGGCTTCTATTCAGCACTCATGAGGGAGATCATGCCCAGTTATCCAGATCTCGTTCATCGGGTCGAGGCCCAGATAGTATCCGACGAGGCTATTGAAGCACACCGATAGCAGTTTGAAAGAGGACAGAAAATGAAGAAGGAAGAGGAACCAACTCTCACAAGACAAGAAGAGCGACGTCAGAGTGAGCGTCGCCGCAATAGCCGTCAACGTGACCTTCCAAGGAATGGGGGCAACATCCATTTCAGGAATACACCCTTCTGAATACCACCCGCACTAATGTGATGTATGCCATTCAGAATGATCCGACATTCCAACGACCAAGAGGACCGCGACCAGACCCCAAGGCTGACCAGACAAGATACTGTGAGTTCCACCGCGCAACGGGTCACAAAACCGAAGAATGTGCCGGCCTAAAAGATGAAATTGAACGTCTTGTCCGCTAGGGGCTCCTCAGGAGATTTTTACAAGGAAAAACATAGATCCCAGCACAAAGAAACGGTGGAGGAAGGCAGATGGTGGGCAACATAGAGACCATTGCCGGCCCCCCCCAGCAATGGATACTTAGGATGGACGCTCTCCCCGACGCAGGATGACCCTCTACAACACACCTACAGTCGGGAATTTGCGTCGCATCCATCCCTCCGCATTTTTATCTTTTAATAAAGATGTTTATCGTCTGTATTTTCCATCATCTTATTTTTGTCACCTTATAACAGAAAAAGTTACGAGCTCAGGCTCGCGTAAATCATGTTTATTTCTAAGTACAATATCATATTTGTTTTAGGGTAAAACTGTGCTTACAAACCGAACAACAGGTTCTTCACTAACTTTGCCCCTCAAACGTCATGCCATCGCCAGTGTCTGCCCCCCTCGCGATTGCACCCGAATTGAGCACTTACGTTCTCCAGCAAGCGGATTGAGCACCTACGTTCTTTGACGGTCGGATTGAGTACTTACACTCTCCGACGCCATTGCCAGGGCCTGCCCCCTCGCGATTGCACCCGGATTGAGCACATCCGTTCTCCGGCACCCGGATTGAGCACCTACGTTCTCCGACGGTCGGATTGAGTACTTACACTCTCCGACGCCATTGCCAGGGCCTGCCCCCCCTCGCGATTTCCTCCGGATTGAGCACATACGTTCTCCGACGTCCAGATTGAGCACCTACATTCTCCAACGGACGGATTGAGTACTTACACTCTCCGACGCCATCGCCAGGGCCTGCCCCCCTTGCGATTGCACCCGGATTGAACACATATGTTCTCTGGCGCATGGATTGAGCAACTATATTCTCCGACAGTCGGATTGAGTACTTACATTCTCTGATGTCATCGCCAGGGCCTGCCCCCCTTGCGATTGCACTCGGATTAAACACATACGTTCTCCAGCGCCCGGATTGAGCACCTACGTTCTCCGACGGTCGGATTGAGTACTTACACTCTCCGACGCCATCGCCAGGGCCTGCCCCCTTGCGATTGCACCCGGATTGAACACATACGTTCTCTGGAGCCCGGATTGAGCACCTACGTTCTCCGACGGTCGGATTGAATACTTATACTCTCTGTTGCCATCGCCAGGGCCCGCCCCCTCGCGATTGCACCCGAATTGAGCACATACGTTCTCCGGCGCCCAGATTGAGCACCTACGTTCTCCGACAGTCGGATTGAGTACTTACACTCTCCGACGCCATCGACAGGACCTGCACCCCTTGCGATAGTACCCATATTGAACACTAACGTTCTCCGGCACCCGGATTGAGCACCTACGTTCTCTGGCAGTCGGATTGAACACCTACGTTCTCTTGCACCCGGATTGAGCACATACGCTCTCCGGCAGTCGGATTGAGCACTTACTTTCTCCGACGCCATCACCAGGGCCTGCCCTCCTCGCGATTGCACCCGGATTGAGCACTTACGTTCTCCGGCACCCGGATTGAGCACTTACGTTCTCCAGCGCCCGGATTGAGCACCTACGATAGTCAGATCGAGTATTTACATTCTCCGACGTTACTCATCGCACAACCTTTTGCAAGGGTCTGCCCCCTTTCACGACAAAGCCATAGACATGAATTGTGCAAGCTAGGACGCGGACAGGAGTCGTGCAAACTAAGTCACGAGTCAGTCTCGTGCGGGCAAAGGTCGCGAGTCAGTCTCACCCAAAACAACATTACACGTCAAACTTACGCGAAACAACATGAACTTTGCCAAATTGGGTACCATTCTGGAAGCACTGTCTCTGCATCCGGGAACCTCGCCGCATCAAGTTTTCCCTTCCGAACTTGTACAAGAAGTACTCGGTGATACACTCGGGGGGGGGGGGGGCAACAGAAACTCCACATCTCAGCGATCCCTTCCCTTGGGCGCTTAGTGCGCCGTGCATGTTACACCTCGGGCACATCGCGTATGCACCGTGCATCACGCACGCATCACTCACTATCCATCGTACACATTACATACCGTGCACATCGTACCTCATGCACACGTCACATACCTTGCGCCTTGCGCACACAAAGCACAGTTGTGCATATCGCGCCATGCGCTGGCAAAGTAGAAATGTACAGCTCACGTACGGCGCGCCCATCCATGCGCAAGGTTAGACGCGCGCAGGGTCACACCCGCACACGCCCTCCCGCGCGCAGGATCGCGCGCGCGCACCAGCGTGCCGGATCGCGCGCGCGCGCACCCGCACGCAGGGTCGCGCGCGCCTGTACCCTCTCCCGCACGCGGGGTCGCGTTCGCGCGCACCCGCGCGCGGGGTCGCGTTCGCGCGCACCCGCGCGCGGGGTCGCGTTCGCGCGCACCCGCGCGCGGGGTCGCGTTCGCGCGCACCCGCGCGCGGGGTCGCGTTCGCGCGCACCCGCGCGCGGGGTCGCGTTCGCGCGCACCCGCGCGCGGGGTCGCGTTCGCGCGCACCCGCGCGCGGGGTCGCGTTCGCGCGCACCCACGCGCAGGGTCGCGCACGCTCGCACCAGCGCACATGGCCGCGCATGAACACGCGCGCCCCCGTGCGCGGGCAGTCGCGCGCTGGCCACCGCGCGGCCAGGTGCGCCGACACCTGCACCCGCGGTCGGCCATGCACGCTGTCCGCCGCTTTCCCTTTAAGCACATGCGCAGCTGCGGGAGGCTGGGGGTATAGCCCCGACCGAGCGCCTTGGTTCCGCGGAGGCGGACACCGCTCTTGATGCCGCTCGACGCCGTCACCGGGCGCCTCTCCCTTCATTAAACTCATGTGCATTCCTTCGAAGCGTCGCTCTTTGTCATTTCCGCCTTCTCTCCGGAAGACGTCATGAGGGCAAGGAGGAGAGAGATGAGAGAAAAAAATCTTAAGTTGTTTTCTTCACTTTGTTGCTCAACAACAAGGATTTGGGGGTAATTGATGGAGATTAACCCATTTTTAAAGCATTTGGGGGTGCGCATAGCCGTTCCAAATGAGGGGATCATGGGGTTGACTAGTCAACCCACTCCCCATGATCCCCATCATGATAGGAGGAGAGTGGGAGGGCCCACTTCCCCTTTTATCTCTCCACTAATTCCTCTCAAAGTGCCAACTGACACTATCACTCTCTAGCGCTGAAGCAGAAAACTACGACGTTGCCAATGCCATTGCTGAAGCTTGTTGACTCTGTAACATCCTTCTTGAGATGCAGTGTCCTCTTCATTCTGCATCAATAATATGTTGTGACAATGTCATTGCTATCTATCTCTCTGACAACCAGTTCAACATCAACGTACTAAGCATATTGAGATGGACATTTACTTTATGCGCAAGAAAGTTGTGTTTGGCCACATTCGGGTTCTTCATGTCCAATGCGCTTATCAGTATGCTGACATTTTCACCAAGGGCTTACCACGTTAAATATTTCAGGATTTCAGAACCAGCATGTGCATCCGCGACACTGTCGCTACAACAACGGGGTTGTATTGGACATATATATTTATATATATTATCTGGAGTGAGGCATGAGCGATATATGTATATGTATTTATATTCATTATCTGGAGTGAGGCATGGGCTGAGGCATGCATGATCTGCATTTATATTTTCGATAGCTGTCAATGGAGAGGAGGGGCATTCATTATTCAACACTCCGGTACATGTGACACAATTTTGTTTTGTTTCAACTAAATTTAGACATTATTAGTATACGCGCTTGATATAAAAATCATTTAAAATTCTACTGTATCAATATGTGATAGGTTTGTAATATCAAGTAAACTTTATTAATTTACATGCTTATTTAGATTAAATATGTTGTTAGTTTTCTGAATTATTTTTGAATATTTAATTATTTTTACATTTCTCTCTCTCTTAGGCTTCGTTTGAGGGGACTTATTTTCACCAGCCAAGCGGTTACGACCGCATGAACTAGACCTTAATTACGATTTGATTCATGCGGTCGTAACCATTTGACGGGTGAAAATAAATCCCCCCCCCCCAAACTGAACCTTAGTCACAATCATGTCATATTTTTCATATAAAATTAGTGACATCATATTTTTCAATCCAAGGAGTTGTTAATTGAGATCTATTTCAAACTACATATAAAATTTAAGGGACCAATATCAAATAAATAAATAATAATAATAAGGAATCTATTTAAAATAAACATGAAAGTTAGATATCAATTTCATATTTTTGCCAAATCAAAACAAAACAGTTACCTTTTAATTTATGTTTTTAGGTTAACAGAAATAAATTCTGGATTAATTTTAATTGTTTTTAATAGTTTAAAGACTTATTTTAATTATTTAGAAATTTGAGGACTAATTTAAAGAATATCAAAAAGTTAAATAGCTGACTTAATAATTATCTTATTCATTCAGTCTAAAAAAGCGGCTACTGCAGCAGTAGATTTTTTTTAATATGTGTAACATACGATCCTCTATGTGCCATGATATTAGGATTATTAATTATATCATTTCAAATTTGATGATATGATGATCACAACTTAGTTGTATCATTCCAAACTTGATGGTACAACACAATTGTGAATTGATTAATAATAATATAATAATCGAAGGAATATGGTTTGATTTTATAAAATCAAATATTCTATTTTTTTTATAAATTAGATCGAGATGCTGATTAGTGATTCTTTCTTCCTGATTAGATTATTACGTTTTTTACTGTTATAACTAATCACTTTATCTTTGATAGCAAATGTTTGAATTCATAGAGTTTTGTCCTATGACATTCTTATTGTAACTGTTTGCAAATCAAAAGTAGAATGCAAGAGAGAAAGTTGATTTCGACCTGGATAACGGTGATCTATTTGAAGAGACTAGAGATCAGTTATCGGTTTGCGTTTTCAGTTCTATTTACTTTTATGTTTGGAACTATTGTTTGAGTTTAGATTTATCACTATAAAACTCATATTTATGTTTTTGAAAATCTCATGATTTGTCATTATCAGGGACGGATCTAGGGGGCCTGTAGAGGCCCGACCCACGCAAGAATTTTGGCAAAATAGATGATGAATTTGAGTTTCTCTCGTCGAGCCAATGAATTTTGACTACTTATACGTCAAAAATGGTGTCCGAATAAGGGAGAAAATGGTTCAGAAAAGTGGAGCCGTTTATTTTTGTTTTTGATTGAAAGATGAGAAAGTTGACATGAAAGTTAATTTATTTAATTATTTTTTTGTAAAGATGACATATGCAAATCTAGTCGAGATAACTGCAATCAATTTTGGTCCTGCCAAGTTCACCTTCAAAATCTATGAAAGAAACGTTATCATCATCTTCAATACAATATAACGCGACATCTTCTTTACTTAACTCCTGTAATCTTGCTTATTTTACTAGTGTCTTCTCTATTACACCCTAAGAGTACACGAGATTAAAACCAATGAATTTTGACTAGGTGTTTCTCAAACTTTTTGAACGGTTTGAACTCTCCTTGTTGAAATTCTCATTCTCTACAATAGGAGCACGTGTCCACACTTTTTTGAGTTCATTTTAATACGAAGTTCTCTTACTTTGAGAAGAAACTTTCATATGCTCTTAAGGACACTGACCAATGATGACCGCAACGAGGTCAGTCGAATGTTTAAATACTGATGATAACACTTTACACTTTTATTGCAACTCATATTTTGTAGCAAGAAGTCCATCTTAAACATTTTATTGTAACCAAAATAATTTTTTCTTGGATTTATTTACTTCATCACACAAATATTTAATCCGATCAACTGAACAAATAAATCAAATTGGAATTGTTGATACTTTTTATATTCTCACATATCAAATTATTGAAAAGTTAATAATATGCATACTGTAATAAAGATCGGGTCATCATCACACAATATTCTATTTGTTCTGAAAGCTGATTAAAGATTGAGCCCAAATGTCTCTAAATAGATATGCTGCAATAAGAAACAAATTTTTTTATTATCCAATTGTGATATCTCTACATGCGCAGATTTTGGTATAGACATTGATTATAAAAAAAATTCTTCGACTTTTGATTGGGCCCCCTATCAAACTTCTTGGATCCGCCCCTGATCATTATCAACTCTTATTTTAAGTGGCCTGTTATGTGGTACCATTTATATACAATATAAGAGCAGATTGTTGAGCTATATTTATATAATTGGTAATAGGTTCTTATTGGGTTGGTTAGGATCTGGTAGGAATCCAATAATCCGCCGGGAATTTAGGATTAAGTCTATAAATACTCCTGCTAAGGATAACGTGAAGGTCGTTCCAAATTTGACGAGCACACGAGATGTTTCGAGCACTCTAACAACATGATCATAAAATTTGTGCAAACACAATTTTTGATGAGGGGAATTTGACTGGATTTCCAATTGGAAAAATCCAAATGAATTTTCCAGTTGAATTTCAATAGTCGAATTACCGCTTTTACAATCGGATTCCCCCCGCACATAGGGTATGTGCGAAATTGTCTGTGGGTGTAACACATTTTAGATCACAGTCAGAAGTCCCTATCACGTCGTATATTCCCATCAACACTTAGGGTATATTTGGTTCGGCGGTGGCGGGTGCATCCGGTGGGTCGAAACGACACTTTGGAATCGGAGGGGGACAGGTGGGGGTCGAAACGGAGCGGATAAGGGCCGTTTCCTCCTTACTGCGGGTGCAAATGGAGCAAACTCCGCCGCCGGTCGTTTGTTTACCCGCCGTCCTGCGACATTTGCTCCAAACGGAGACGGCGAAACACCAAACCAAACGAAGCCTTAGGTTCAGGCATGATTAATCTAAAATACAATCACTTTCCAATCATATCATATTAAACGTGATTATTACAGGCAACTAAGGCTCCGTTTGAATCTGGTTCATGCTGTCGTAATCGTTTGACCGGTGAAAATAAGTCTTTAAGAGCATCTCCAATGGTTCTCCATTTCTTTATTTTTGAAGAACAAATTTCCTGCAACTGGTCTCTATTTGAGACTCCAAATATGGAGATGGTTCCTCTCCTCCTCTAAATTTAGAGGAGAGAGAGAGAAAATGGAGAGCCTCCTTTTCCTTTTTTTAATATTTTAATGATTTTTTAAACTTTTCTATTAATTTATAACCTACATAATTATTAATATGCTTATCAAATTATAACTTATAATATATTGATAAAATTTTTTTTTTAAACCTACAAAATGATACCAATATTAAATACCTTTTAGGCTTCATTTGGTTCGGCGGTGGCGGATCGATCCGGCGGGTGGAAACGGAGTGTTCGAACCGGAGGGGGGAGGTTGCTTCTCCAAACTGAGCTTTTTGGGGCGTTTCTCAAAGCGGGCGGGTGGAAACGGAGTAAACGCCGCCGGAGGTTCATTTGTTTACCCGCCTTCCGGCGGCGTTTGCCCAAAACAGAGAAATGAAACGCCCAAACAAATAGAGCCTTAATTTTTATTTATCATATTATTATTATTAAATATGAACATTGAAAATATTAAAAATGTCATGTTCTTTGCTATTTTTCGGATATGAAGAAGAACATGATTGGAATTGAACAAAGAAGTTCCTTCATACCAATATTCCTCCTCATCGTACGTTGGCCGGTTGAAATATTTTTACAGCAGGATGCTTCCAAGACCTGGACCGTGCCGTCCCGGAGACAAAGCCGCCGGCGACCAACTGTCATTGCGGCCTCTTATGGGAACAGCAAAGGTTATATGAGCAGCCCGGCGGCGGCATCGCCGGCCAAGGCCGTCCTCGGCACAGCCCAGCGGGCTTGGTTGAAGGATACCGTCAAAGAATGGGGCCGATCTGAGAGTCTTAAGCTCAGCTACGCCCTCGATCTCTTCCGGAGCTTGCTCGTCACCCATCCAAAACCGCCCATCTTCTCCTTCAACACCATCCTCATCGGCATCTCTCGGATGAAGCAATTCCCTGCCGCCATCTCCCTTTTCAACTCCATGAATCTCGCCGGCGGTATCTCCCCCAACTCCTACACCTTCGGCATCCTCGTCGACTGTTGCTGCCGGATGCGCAATGTCGATCTCGCGTTCGGCATCTTCTCCGCCATGTTGAAGCGCGGCTGCAGCCCCAACACCGTCATCTTCACCTCCTTGATCCGAGGTCTCTGCCACCAGCATCGAGTCGCCGAAGCAATGGTGCTGTTCGACAAAATGTCCTTTATGGGATGCCTGCCCAATGCCGTCACTTTCACAACCCTAATCAAGGGAATCTCAAGCAGCGGCACAGGCAAGTCTGCCATTGCCCTAGACCTGCTCCGCAGGATGTTGGACATTGCCGGATCTTGCAATCCCGACGTGGTGGCGTACACTGCTGTCATTGACGCTTTCTGCAAGGACGGCAACATCGAAAAGGCTTCCGATCTTCTACGTGAGATGGAAGCAGCCGGCGTTCATCCAAACATCTTCACTTACAGCACGATGATCGACACCTGCTGCAAATTTGGCTTGTTGAAGAACGCAGTCAATCTGTTTGAAGAAATGTCTATGAGACGCATTTTCCCCAGCATTGTTACATGCAACACTGTCATCGACGCCTTATGTAGACAGGGAGCTGCCAATAAAGCCGCAGAGCTTTTCGAGGAGATGAAGATGGCCGGATTTCCCCCGGATGTCGTCACCTTTAACAGTATCGTGGATGCCCTTTGCAAAGAAGGATTGGCCGGCGATGCCCATAAGTTCTTGGATGTCATGTCGGAGAAGGGTGTCGAACCTGATCTTGTGACATACACAAATATCATGGATGGGTACTCGAGAAACGGACAAACAGACGATGCACTGAAAATCTTTGATCTTATAATTTCAAAAGGGAAAAAGCCAGATCATGTTGCCTACTGCATATTGATCAATGCTCATTTGAGGGCAGAGAAGATTGATTTGGCTTTAGGGGTACTTGATGAACTGCCCGAGGAGGGATTCGAGCAGCGTAGTACAATATACAGTGTGATATTGAGTGAATTGTATCGGGTTGGAAGAATCGACGATGCTAGAAGAATTCACGAGAAGATGGTGGCTGCTGATGTTAGTCCGGGCATCGACACATACCATGCAATTATTCGAGGACTTTGTAAAAACCGTTGTGTTGATGAGGCAATGGATACATTTCGATCGTTGCTATCTCAAAATTTCAAAGTTGAAACCAAGACCTTCAATTTCATGATGGAAGGGATGTACAAAGCTGGTGAGTATAAGGTGGTTAGTGATTTATTTGAAGAGATTTCTTCCAAAGGATTGGCCCCTGATGCTTTCACCTATTCTATTATGATGAATTCTCTTATTTGTGATGGTTTACTGGATGAGTTTGAGGAGTTGTATCAATTAATGGAGAGTTCCAAATGTCTTCTGGATTCAACTATGCTCAATACAATTGTTCAGAATTTACTCAAGAAGGGGGATATTAGGAAAGCCATTGACTTTCTTAATAGAATGGAAAAGCTGAAATTTACTCTTGAAGAGCCCACCATTTCTCTATTAAATTCCGTGGTTAATGAGAACGGACATTATCACGAGCATATGAAGCCGCTTTCTGATTTTTTGCAGCAAAGTGCAAACTTTAGGGATGAGATAAGTATCAATTCTTTGATCGAATGTTTCAAGGCTCATCTGCGACAATTTGAAGCCTCGAAAGTATGATGGTTCATTCTTTTTGCTATATTTGAAAGGAGGGCTGTATTTTTGCATTGTGGAAAACTGAAGAGAAGGCTCCAATACATTATAAACTCCAGAAAGATCTGCAAATAATGGTAAATGTAGGAGCAATTTTTTTTTAAATTTTATCCTATTTAGTTTTTGAGGTCATTGATTTTTTTAGGAGCTGCACATTATTGCAGCCATGTACTATTGAAGTTCCACTCTTACACTTGAGAGCTCGTGCTAAATTTAGTTATAGATCACAAGCATTTTAGTCACTGTAATTAAAAAAAAGATGTTTTGTATGCTTAGTTTTTTTTTTCATTCTTAAAGGATATACTAGCTTATTTATTTGAATATTATTTTGGTGAATGGAATATTTTAGGTTTCTCAAATTTAAATTCAAAATATTTGCTCCAAATAGTTGGGATATGACTCTTAATGATGAGGATGGATTTTAATTTTCTATATTAGCAATCCAGATTAAAAATGCATACTTACCTGGACGGTGTCTTTACGGGTGATCAAAAAAATGCTTGTGGCCTAAATCAGTGGCCTTCATTGCACTTTGAAGGGGTGCTGATTTAGCATCTCCCCAAGTGGGAGAGTGGACATCATAATTTGTGGTAGTGGGGATAGCGTTCGCGCTTCCTCTTTTGAAAAAAATAATCCAGATTAAATATGCATATTCCCATTGTCTATGGATCCAGAGTTAATGATCCAACTTATATGTGCTATTAAACAATCATATGCTTGAAGTATTCATCTGCAAAATTTGCTAAAGAGGATAATTATCTGTATTTATGTGGCATTCTGAGTAATGTTGAGGAACTTGGTCTGGTTATTCCAGCATTTTCTTATTGAAAGATTGGGTATCTGACTATTCTCAATCTAAAACTTTTAACTGATGGGTCTAGCTATAATTATTAACTAATTTTCTTCAGTGACTACTAATTTATAAATATAATTTCTTAATTGTTATGATATTATCTTTCCTATGCAGTTAATTATAGTTGATGTCACTTGGGCCCACCATGTGAACTATTATCCTCTTTCAGCTCTCATGGTTTCTCTTTGGGCAACAACTCTCATGGGTTTTTCTCCTCAAAAGGCACCTAACATGGTAAAGTCTCACCCTACAACTTAAGGCCATGAATCTTATCTTCCAGTGGTGGTGTGAGACTAATCGAGACCATCTCATTAAAGTAGTCAGTTATACTCATAGGCCCTTCCAACGAGTTCTTTCCCACACCTTGACCCGAGAACCGACTTTGATACCTAATGTAATAGAACGGGTCCACCATGTGAAGTATTATCCATTTTGGGCTACAAATCTCACAGTTTTGCCTCCAAAAAAGACCTCTCACACGATTAGGTTTTATCGAAGTAAATAAATTTTATCTCCCAGTGGGGAAGTGAGTCTAATCACAAGCCATCTCATTGAAGGTGGACTGGTTATACCTGTTAGATATGACATGCTTTATGAGTGATGGTGTTAGCTTATAGCCACCTCGGCTGTTAGGATCATTTTCCCTTGTAAATGTATATGTATTACCATTGGTAATTGTGAATATACAAAAAACTCTTTCTTCCTATCATGATATCAGAGCTAGGTTAACCCTAGCCGCCCTTGCTGAACTCCATCCCGTCCTTCTTTGCTTCCTCACAACTCGATCTCGTCCGGCGCAACTCCTGCAACGATTGATCGTCGACCCTGTTTCCGCCGGCTAGTTTCCCTTGCTCTGCAACGATCGATCGTCGGCCCGCAACGATCGATCGTCGGCCCGCAGCGATCGATCGTCCGCCCGCAGCGATCGATCCCGTCTGGCGCAACCCCCGCAGCGATCGATCCCGTCTGGCGCAACCCCCGCAACGATCGATCGATCGTTTTATTTTTCCCGACCGACGACGCCCTTTTCCGCCTCTGGTTCCAGCTCTGGTTAGGGTTCCGCCGATCCTCTGCCTCCACCGTTCTATTGCTTTCAGACTCGTTCAATTGCTTCGTTCGATACTCTGCCCCCGCCGTCCAATTGCTTCGGCCGAGCAACTGCTTCCGCTGATTACTGTTTTTGCACACATCGATCCAGATCGACGCAACCCTACAACTATCGTGCTCCTCTCTCCAAATCGATCCCGACCTTCTCTCGTCCGATTGATCCCGATCGTCCCCCGCTGCCCCTGCTCGTTTCGCCGAGCCCGTTCGCTGCCCCCGCATGTCTCGTCGAGCCCGTTCACTGCTTCTACAGCTCGCCAGACCCCTCCGTCCTCCATTTTGATTCGATGGCATCACATCACTCCTCTTCCGTCTTCCTCCCAAAGACCTTGGTGATTGCTGAGTGGACTCTTCCTCTAGTGCCCTCTGTTACTCAGTCTGGTGCTCCTCATCACCCGCATGTTCGCTGCCACTACTGTTGGTGTCTTAGTCATGTCGCATCTGAGTGTCGCAAACTTCGGAGGGCTCAGCAGTCTGTTCAACAGTGTGCTCCTGGTGCACATTTCACTCACCTTTCAGCTCTGACGCAGTATTTATCTGTATCTGAGCTTACTCAGTTGTTTGCCCAACAGTTCTCCCAGCAGGCTTCACTAGCTCGCTCCTCTCAGCCGACTGCCTCCACCCCTGCAGGTATCTCCCCCTCCGACTGGTTGCTTGACTCTGGAGTCTCCTTTCACATGACATATGATGTCACCCATCTCTTGTTCTGTCAGCCCGTCTCCTCTGCCCTTAGTATCATGGTGCAGATGATACCACTCACCACATCACCAGTCGTGACCTTCTTCACGGTAGCCATTTCCATGTTCCTGATGTTATCTACATAACCAAGTTCTATGAACCTTATATTCACCAGCCAACTCACATCCCACGGTTGTCTTGTTATTTTTGATGAGTTTACATGCAATGTGCATGGTCGTCTGACTGAGACACTCCTTGGAGTTGGTCGTCGTCGTAGCGGGGTGTACGTCCTTGATCTTCTCCACCTTTTATACACTTCATCGTCATCTGCAGCTTCCTCCCTTTGTCTTCCTTCGGTGAGTTTCTCTCAGTGGCATCACCGTCTCGATCATCCTAGTGGTTCACGTCTAGCTTCTCTCATTAGTCATGGTTTCCTTGGCTGTGTTTTCATTGATCGGTCTCATTCTTGTTCGGGTTGTAAGCTCGGTAAACAGATACAACTCCCATATCCGTCTAGTGAGTCCAGGTCTCAGCGTCCTTTTGATTTAGTTCATTCTGATGTATGAGGACCCACACCCTTTGTATCCAAGGGCGGACACTGATATTATGTTCTTTTCATTGATGACTATTCTCGCTATTTTGGGGTCTACTTTATGCATTCTCGATCTGAATTTTTTCAGATCTATGTTACTTATTGCATGTAAGTCCAAGAAATAGACTGATGTGTCTCGTTCCAGCACTGAGGCTGAGCTTCGAGCCATGACTATCACTGCTAAGGATATTATTTGGCTCCGTTGGCTTCTTGAGGACCTTGATGTCTCTTTTCCAGGTCCCACTCTCCTCTACTGTGATAATACCGGTGTCATTCAGATTACTCTAAATCCGGTGAAACATTCTCTCTCCAAACATATCGGGATGAATGCTTTCTTCCTACGTGAGCACTATGACTGTAACACTCTTGCTCCTTTATTCCTTCCGAGCAGCAGATTGCAAAAACTCATTCTTCCTATCAATACCTGCAAGCCCTTCTACCAATGTTACAATGAGGTTTGTCCTCGAACCTAGCTCACACCCGAATTGGGAAAATTGGCTCTGATACTAATTGTAATAGCCCTAGCCTACAAGCTCCTTAGATACCCACCAGATGAAGTATTGTCCCCTTTGGGGTACAACCATCATGATTGTCCCCTCAAAAGATGCCTCACATGGTAAGGGCTCACCCAATACTTAAGATAGTGAATCTCATTTCCCAGTGGTGGTGTGGCACTAATTGCAGACCATCTCATTGAAGGTGGTCAGTTATTCCTGTAGACTTTTCCTGATCTGAGATTAAGTCATTACTAGTTTTCCTCATTGAATCTTCTTTTAGAAGATTTGCTATTCAAATAATCATTGGTATCTATGATAAAATGTCTTTTCTTATAAAGGTGAATGTTCAAATTCATTGTAATGTATTGCAGTCTGACTCACAAGTGTGTGAGAGTGATATAACAATTCGTCACTATGAAACTATGCTCTAAAGCTGGTAAAATATGTCACCAACCCATTAATTGGGTGCTCCTATGATAGAAGATCACATGCTAGAAGGGCGTAGATGCACCGCATTTATTTCATTTTTATTTTAGCCTTGTTATTTTTGTTATTTTTTATTCTCATGATCTCTTTTTATTTTGTTTCTTTCTTTAAGTACTTTATTCCTTGTATTTATACCTGGAGTGTTTTATCATTTATGAAATGGGAATGCTGAATAATATCAAGTTTTTTGGCATTAAGAGTTAGTGTTCCTCGCATATTCCATCTCCTCTTCCCTTCCACTGACTTCCTGGCGCAGGACGAATCTATAGGCAACAGATTAACGGTGACCTAATCCTACATGCTATGCAAAGCCCGACGGATTAAGTCAAAATTCAACAATAAATAATAAAATCACACGCAATTAATTCAAACAAGGCAGGATAATTTATTAGGGCAAGGCAGACTTGAGCTTTCCTCTGCGTGGAGGGCCAAAGCACGAGCGCACGACGAACCGATTCTTCCTGCAGTTAGAGATTTCTCAAGAGCAAATAACCTAATAAACTAGATTCCCAAGCAAACACAATATCCAAACCATAACAATGTTTACATCGAACAAACCAATACAAAACACATTACAAATGTTAGGACTGCTATAAATAAAAAAATCTGAACGTTGGAGGGCTCAAAGAGGGGCTCCGGTGGTTGGTGGACTGGATCAGGTAAGGGGAGGGCTGGTTGGGGATTAGAGGGGGTTGGATCGGGGTGGGGGATGGCTGGAACCAGGCTAAAATACCCAAATTTGGTCAGATTTGGTGCTGTGTGGCTGTTTCGAGGTTGATCCACGTGATCAGGAGGGTGACAATAAGCAGGGGGGCTGGGCTGATGGGATATGGGCTGGATTTGCCCAGGTCCGGCTGACTCTAGCGGGGAGGAGGGGTGGGAGGTGGGGTCGGGCCTGTAAGGAGGGAGGGGAAGCTCGTACCCAGGTTCTGGAGGTGTCTGGGGGGTTGGAGGCCTGAGGGATGAGGGTAGCGGCCTGCTGGACAGAAGAAGGGAGGGTGCAGGTAGCCTGGACTGGGCAGAGGGAGGGCGGCGGTCTGTTGGCAGGTGGCCGAAAAGGGGGCTGGTTGACGACCTGAGTGGGACTGCAGGAGGTGGCCAACAACTGATCTGAGAAGGGAAACCTCAAGGGGATGGCTTGACAACAACAAAATAGGAAAGGTGGACGGTGGGGGAGGAGGAAAAATACAAGATACAAAGCCTTACCCAAGGAGTCGTCACCAAGGGGTTTCAAGGAGTCGGCACTGTGGAGGAGATCACCGGAATGAAGAGTTTTCTTCTCCAAACATTCAACAATCAAGATGACGGTTGCCCTAACAACATATTTATAATAAACAAAAATTAGGGCACCCAGAATCAACGACTACGATTGACCGTTGGTCTCGAGGCAAAAACTACATGAAATAAAACCCTAAAAATACAAAACTATATATGAAATTGATTCGCAACGCAAATCCGAACGCATCCACGAAGTCGGATCGTCGATCCGGGCACACCATATATGGTAAGTCTCCAAATCAGTCCCGAATGGGCCCAAAACTTATCCTCACTGCACACCCCCATCTCTGCTCCACATTACTCTCCCTGACTTGAAAGAATTCATCTCCCGATGAATAGGGATCAAAATTCTCTTGCTGTATGCTAAAAGCTCGAAGAGGTCCACCAGATGTCGTCCAAGCGTCGTCGCTGGAAAAGTGTCCTCACGAATCAACTCCTCCGGACTGAAAGCTTCCATCTCCGATGAATGGAGACGGTCGTACTAAAGTCAAAGTCTCGGGGCGAGTCGATCAAGCTCCGCTGATAGCATCCAAGTGTCGTCGGTGAAGAGTCGTCCGCGCCAACAACCAGTAGCGGCCCACAAGACTGTCTGTAGAGGGGGAAAATTCATGTGTAATGATCTCTGTGATAAGTTCATCTCTCAACACACTAGTAGAAGGATTCAATGGGATCCAAGGTGCCAATGGTGAAGCCGTTGGGGACAGGATCCCGGGTAAGTGGGGGTCAGGGATGGGCTGAGCACGGGGCAATGAATGTGGTGGCAAGGGCTCGGGGGTAGACTGAGTGGTGGGTGGTAAAAATGGTAGTAAAGACGAGGGCCGCCAAGATGTGGGCCCAAATACTCATGAGGTGCAAAGTATAACGTCAGGTTCTTGACATTGAACACAGTATGAGTACCCATACTTGCGGAGATGTCCAGATCATAAGCATTTGTCCCGATGCATCTTCGGACTGAGTAGGGACCCATTTGCTGAACGCTCAAACTTTTAGCAAGGCTCACACAGAGCCTCACAACGTAGATTCTCACCATCACCTGCTCGCATTCATGAAGTACCTGCACTTGCCAATGAACATCTGTATGTGATTTACAAGATTTATTATCAATATGGATTATTCGTCGGACCAACTCATGACACACATGCAAATAATGAACTTACAATACAACAGGCTCATGCAAATGATGAAGAAACGGCTCAACAGACTCATGCAAATGATGTAAATAAAACATGACCGACACAACATGCTCTCTATGAGAAAATCTACTAATGATCGAAAAATCTACCAAAGGAGGTGGCCTATCAGGAGGCTCTCTCGGTGCCGAGAGTTCTGGTGATTGTGCGAGATAGCTACACTCAAATATAAGCCCGTAACGAGCCAAATGTCTCTTAGGGAACGTAACTCATCAGGGGGCTCACCAGGAGGCGTGTACGAAAAGTCATCGCGAATGAGACGATCACCTGAGTGAAAATTGTGTATACAGACTTGAAAGCTTGACTCTATAGTGTGGTGATCATCCCCAAAAATAAAGAACTCGTCTTGTTGGTCAGCATGTGGTGCATCCTAAAACTCAGCGAGAGTGCAATGCGTCAGCAGGTGGTTCCCTAAATAGTGGATGCTCCTCACAATATACGTCCTCTGGGGCGGGGTCAGGGACGATAATGGAAGGATCTTCCATAAATTCGATACTCATACATGTGGGGCTCACCTGAATCTCATCCTCATCTGGATGCGGCGGATCATCCAGAGGCTCAACTTGGGTCTCGTCATAGAACTCTTCACTAGGGTCATGGTTCTCCAAATGAGTACATCGTTAGGGGTAGTGTCTTTGTGAATGAGTGACATAGTCACTATGAGATCAACACTACACTCTGGGCTCTTGTTCGTGATGTGACTCTAGGTAATGACAATAGGAGAGCGACACAAGCCTACACTCAAGAATAGATTCGTGGGTGCGGTGTCAGGAAGTGGGTCTGTGGTATATAATCCAGTGTATAGCAGAGGAAGAGGTGTGGGTGAGGGACACAACACTACCGACTCAATAAGTCACTCAGGCTCGCTCTCAGTCGGGGTCACAAGAGACGGGTTAAAAACAAAAGATAGGTCACTCACTGGGGTGAGAACAATCTGTATCAGATATCACTTCTGTCGTGGCTAACAGGATAGTGATAGACGTCGTGATGACCTCAGTATTATAGGGAGTCGTACCGCAGAGGTCAAGGTAAGAATCCCATCGACCAACTTTTGCGGATCTCAAAGACTGTTCATAACAACGTGCGAGATAATATGTTTGCTCGAGGGACTTCGAGTTTTGATAAATTACCTTAGTACGTATGTCAGATCGAAGTCCAGACCGAAATTGGGGAGTGGTCATGACTGAGTTCTCTCGGATATCACTTCTCACTACTAACTCATCCAAGCGATCCCTGTACTCAGCGATAGACATGGATCCTTGCTGAAGGAAAAATAATTGGTCGAGCAAGCGACTCCGATACGACGAAGGCAGATTACCTCTAACACAAAGTACTGATGTAACCCAAATCTGGGGCTGTAGTTTTGAAATATAATAAATGCGACCTATTTAAAATTAATTTGGCGTGAGGGGACTTTCACGGGCTATTTTCTAACGAAATAAACAACCAAGACGTCGCTTGCGAACGCAAGGCTATCGCACGAGCGTATTAACGTCACAAGTCACAATCCCACAGACACAAGAGTTAATTGGTGGCATGCACGTGTAACAAAAATAACGGAAATCAGGAGATACGATTATTTAGGGGCAAGCTCATCATAATTAACCATTCATTTAAAACTCAAGCACAAAATAACTAGTGAATGCGAGCGGGAATGAAGAGGTATACACTAGGAGAAGCGGCGGCGACGAGCAACACTCCTGGACTGTGGAGGAAGAAGGAAGTAGTCCACGACGGTGCTCTGAACCCCAAAGATGGGACTGCAAGGGTCGGCTAAAGGCTGGTGACTGGGCGGGAGGTGGAGTGGAGGAGGTCCGGCGGTGGAGTTGGCAGCGGACTTGGAACAACGGCCTCAATCGTCTGGAACAGGAAGCCGGAGGAATCGACGGTGCTCAGTAGATCTTTGGCAACAATATTGGCGGCCCACAAAGCTTCGTCGGGGGTTTCGTCGGTCAGAGGAGGCAGATGAAGCCTTTTCGTCGGTGGTGGAACAGGACTGCGAGGAGTGGTTGGATCCCTTCAAAACTGCCGAAGAGGGTTGCAGGTGGATTCATCGACAGTTGCAGGAGGGGTCGTCGTCGACTTAGAGAAGCTTCAGCGCCGACAATACTAGAAAGGCGAGGAGGGAATGACGGCGACAGGCTTCTGTCGGGAGGAAACAGCGGGGAAGATGCGAGGAATTAGGGCTGGCGCTGGGTAAAATCAACCGAACCAAAAAAAATTGTTCAGTTAATTCATTTCCCAGCTAGGTTAAACAGGAAGGGGAGGCTGATTTTATGGGGGGGGGGCGGATTAGGGTTTTCTTTCTTAGGAATAATGGGCTTAGATAGTGTTGGAACTAAAAATTGGCCCCAACGAGAGTTCGGACCCTGGGGTGTAGCTAACACCTACTTCTCCCAAGCCGAGACCCCTAACTAGCTGACGAGAACCCGAGAACAGACCCTAGACTACAGCGCCGAGGTCCCTCCACTAACCCGGAAGATCTCAGAGCGCTTCCCTTCCTTAGCTAAGTGCTGAGCTAAGTATAACTCAGAAAGCGCTGCAAGACTTCAGAAGATGAGAAAGCTTGCCTTTTGAGATATCCTGCGGGTCTATTTATAGGTTCCAGAAATCTGGTCTGCCAACAGCGTAGCTCCGATGTTCTAAACGGCTATATGCAGCCAAACTTGGTCTGTCAAAAGCGTAACTCCGCTATTCTGAGGAGCTAAATGCAGACCTCTAGGGGCATGGTGGTAATCTTGCTTCTGGAATAAACTGGGCGGGAGGCCTCTCGCCTACGTGGGCGGAAGCCCTTCCCGCTTGCTTCTTTCATCTGTCTCCTTTGACGGTTACTGAGCGAAAACCTTCAAAAGTGCTGAGAGAGCATTGTTCACTCAACGCCAAGAAGCGTCGAGTGAAGGGGTTCACTTAACGCCACAGAGCGTCGAGGGAAGGAGCTTCACTCAACGCCGGAAACCCAAAGAGCGCTGAGTTCATTTGGTTCTCTCAACGCCTAAAAGCGTTGAGTCAAGGGGCCTCACTCAACGGCCTCCTTCGGGCATTTGTCAACTCCAGGAGCCTTCCTCTTACTTAGGCGGAAGCCTTTCTGCCTTCCTCGACGAGAAGTTCTCTGAATTACCTGGCCGAGCGCGGATCCGTCATCCCACTCGCCTGCTCTTGGGCGGGAACCTTCCCGCATACTTTGTTCATCTAAAAAATTGTAGGTACTGAGGCGTTGAGAGCGTTGAGTGAAGAGGCTACACTCAACGCCTTAGGCCAGAAAGCATTTAGTGGGCTACACTTAACGCCGTAGGACAGAAAGCGTTGAGAGCGTTGAGTTCACTCAACGCCTTCTGCCAGACTGTCTTTTCGCCTAGACTGGCTGGACCCCTCCCACCTCTTTTATTCGCCTGACCCGTCCGACTTGGACCCAAGGCCTCACTCAGCGAATACGGGATTGTACAGATAAGCTTAAGATTTGATAAAAGGGCATGACCTCAAATATTTCTCATCTTAAAAAAACATTTAAGATTTGAATAGTTAATTAAATTTGATTGCCCTAATTAACCTACCTCCTAAATTACCGGACCTATGCATTTAGGATCCCGTTGGCAGGTCACACCAACGAGCCAAACAAACAATATGCGCGAACAATATGCGCGATACAAAATTACATCCAAGCGCTCATAACATGCGCAATACAACTCTATGCTACACAACAATCCAAAAATTGCGTAAAAGTGTGCGCTATAATAATAAAAGACACGTGCGATAAAAATAATAAAAAACGACGCGACGCGGGTTGCATCAATTCTCCTCGGGTTGAAAGAGCTCGACCCCGACGAGACTCAATGTAACCTGCAAGTAGAAAATCCAAGCGTCGGTCGGAGAGATGCTGCATACTGTCCTGCTGATGCCATGACTGCGACCCAAAACCTGCAGGTACCTTCTCATCCCAAAAAGCTCGCAATCCATTAGTCAATTTCATGCCAAATATTTAAATAAATAGTAATTTTTAGAGCTTGCATAAGATGACAAGGGCGGCGTGTGGGGAAAACATGTGGCAGTTGGGAGAATAGGAAGCAAGTGGAATCAGCCCGTGGAATCAGTAACTCATAATGCAACATACGCTCATCCGATAGACACCTACGAACGTCTGCTAGACCCGAATCGAATATCGTCCTAATTTTACTCGATGAAATTCCAGTCGAGTCACAAAATTTTAAACAGATTCCAAATTTAGCGTGTAAAATTTTCCATAAAGATCCCTTGAAACGGGTGTCCCGATGGGTAGTGAAATATCTAAGTATCGTCTCGACTCCCTCAAGACTGCTAAACCTAGAAGTGTCAGAACGCGGACAGTAGTGATGTGGTGGTGCAACATGCTGTCCTATATCCGTAAAGAAGTGATGCGAACAAAACGCGTGCTCGCCAAAAACAAACTCAATATAGGGTGGTGACTCGAGGGCCACAGGTGAGGGACCACCAAACACAAAGTTCGTGAGCTCAAGGGTTTGTGGCGGTAGTGTACTAAGAAAGTCAGGACATAAGACGCACGAGTCCGTGTCACCTAAGATAAGGGCCTCATCACTAACCAACTCCTTTGGGAGAAGAAAAAGCGATGATGTGTCATTCGAGGTGAGTGACATCACTAGTAAGTCCTCCCTGGAGTGGGGCCTCAGGAAACAACTCGGCGACTGAAGAATGTGAGTCAGTGGGGGAAAGTGGACACACCAAGTCAATCGGGAGGAAGGAATGAGGAGGAAAAAACTCATCTTCCTGGAGCAGGGGCTCGGGAAGAACATCCTCGATCAAAGAGGGTGCTAAAGCAAAGACAGGTGGAGGTGCGACTTCAGTCGGGGTGGTAAAAATAGGTAGAAGCTCTTCTTCCTGGAGTAGGGGCTCAGGAAGAACATCCTCGACTGAAGGGAGTGCTGTAGTGGAGTCACGACATCAGTCAGGGTGATAAAGATAGGAGGAAATTTTTCTTCCTGGAGCAAGGGCTCGGGAAGAATCTCCTCGACTGAAGTGAGTGTCACAGTGGGGGTGGGTGGAGCTAAAGTACTCGTCGTGAAACTGACGGGATGTGGAGGACTATCGAAACACCTAACCTCGGGTTCCACTCTATGATATGGAGTGGGAAGGTATGTAGGAACAACATAATACGTGCGCGTTGTCACCTCCAGGTTGTGAACATAGGTGAACAATCCACGCAGATTCTGTCGGACTTCAGCAGTGACGCACTCAACATCTTTCTTCAAAGCTTTAATACGCGCATCTAAATCACTCATCATTTTTTTTAAACGTAAAAAAAACTAAAATTAAGATTTTGAAACGACCGATGCTCGACTATCCCACAATAGGAGTGAGATATCTCAGCAGGGCACCAAACTGTTGTAAACTAAATTGGGGGTGTAGTTTGTGAAATATAAAAATGCTATCTTTTAAAATAAATGCGGCGCGAGAGACTTGGAGAATGGGTTGCAGGCGGATTCGTCGACAGTTGCAGGAGGGGTCGTCGTCGACTTGGATAAGCTTCACCGCCGACAATACTGGAAATGCGAGGAGGGAACGGCAACAACGGGCTTCCGTCGGGAGGAAACAACGGGGTAGAAGCGAGGAATTAGGGCTGGCAATGGGTAAAATCAACCGAACCAAAAAAATTGGTTTAGTTAATTCATTTCCCAGCTAGGTTAAACAGGAAGGGGGAGGCTGTTTTCTTTCTTAGGAATAATGGGCTTAGATGGGCTTAAGATTTGATAAAAGGGCATGACCTCAAATATTTCTCATCTTAAAAAAAACATTTAAGATTTGAATAGTTAATTAAATTTGCTTGCGCTAATTAACATACCTCATAAATTACCTGACCTATGCATTTAGGGTCTCGTTGGCCGGCCACACCAACAAGCCAAACAAAAAATGCGCGATACAAAATTACATCCAAGCGTTCATAACATGCGCAATACAACTCTACGCTATACAAAAATCCAAAAATTGTGCAAAAGTGTTCGCTACAATAATAAAATACACGTGCGATAAAAATAATAAAAAACGAGGCGACGCGGGTTGCATCAAGTACGTTTCATGTCCACCCAACTAGTGATGCGACGAAGACGGTCTCGCTCGCATGTCCTCTCAACACTAGCCCAATATGCCCTTACCTGATCTAAAAGTAAGTTTCGTAAACTTGACGCGACGCTCACCGAATAACTTAAAATGATCAAGATAATACTCCATATCCACGAGCTAATAACTGAAAGACTCGGGACTCAGTGAGTCGTCAAAGGGACAACCGTACGAAACGTCGGTGGGCCAACACGATCTCTAAAAGTGGCGTGTTGCGATCGAGAATAATCGTCATAGTAACTTGAAGATCTCCCTGACAGGGCTCTGTGAGAGTGGGTGCAAGTGGACTCGAGACTTCCAAAGTGAGGAGATGAATAATTGTGACACTTAGGCTCTGTTTGGTTGGACTGTTGCTGATGGAAAGCTGCTGATGAACTGTTGCTGATAGAAAAAGTGCTGATTCTGGAAAACAGAGTCTTGCTAAAAAAACTGTTTGAGTGAAACAGAGTTTACAAAATGGAGTTTTCAAAAAGTTATTTGGATACAAAACAGAGTTTTGAATAAATTTTTTTTTTTTCAAATATAACACAAAATAAAATTTCATTCATACATTTTTTCCAAATAATTTTTTTTCAATCATAACATATATTTTTCAATCATTAACATCTTCTACATAACGTAACACCCAACGCAGAAAATCTTTTTTTCATCAAGACCATTTCTAGGTCTATGCTCTACATTCAAACACCTGATATGCTATAATATCACGCAGTGCGATCATCTCCTCTACACCAGCCGCAGTGTCAGAGCAATCTTCTTGCCGCCTATGAGAGGTCATCCCAAGATATGGATCCCTTTGCTCAGACTTAATGAAATCTATATCTACACGCGAATGGTGGCGACGAATGAAATTATGCAGTGTCATCGTGGCGATCACTATACGTGCTTGTTTGTCGAAGCTATAGCTTGACATGTCCCGTAGTATGACCCACTTCTTCTTCCAAACACCGAATGAGCGCTCTATCACACTTCTAAGCGATGAGTGTGCATGATTGAACATCTCCCGACGTCCTTCTGCTCGACGACCACCACAAACAAAGTCTGGTAGATGATATCGCGTGTCCTGATAAGTTTTTAAGTAACCCTTTTACAGTGGATAACCAGAGTCAAGCAAGTAATATTTTCCTGCACATTAATATTAATTATGTAGTTGCCCAAATATTATTAGGAATAAATAGATAAAATAAATTTAATAGTTACCCAGAGGTGGATGAGGGAAATTATAACGTTGATTACTTAGGGCAAAATTGAATATACGGCTATCGTATGCTGATCCTTTCCAACCAGCCATAACAAAAGTAAAGTACGGTACTTGTACTTGACTTCCACGCCTCCCAATGTACGGTACTTGACTTCCAACTGGCACGCATGCGTGAACATGTGTCCCATCTATCGCTCCAATGCAATTTCTAAAAAACGGCATATAACGTCTGTCATATAGAATCTCTGGTGGTGTTCCACTGAAATTTCTATCTGATGGTTGTATCACTTCCTTCGATAACTGCATCAATGCGCGAAGGCCACGAGAAAAAAATCTGCTAATTGTCTCTGTTGAATGCTGAAATCGCTCGCACAGTTTTCTCATTGATTCATTATGTGACAATATGTATACCGTCAATGCTAAGATTTCCCTTGATGCAGTTCTTCGAGATCCTTGGAAGCCACATTTCTCCTCCAGAGACCGTAATAAATCCATAAAAATTTCTTGACTCATCATAAAAGAGTCATGAAATCGAACTCGAGGCGCACGAAGAAGGTCAGCAACCCATTTGTCGCCTGTTTGTTTTGATGTCATTCGAGGAACTGGACCGGTTAACAGACCAGTATATTCTGAAACCAAACATACTGCCGATACCACATATTGATGACTTGCAATAGCATAATTTCTTCTCGTAGTCTCCTGCTCTTCCGTCGAATATTCAGAATCATCGGTAGACATTTCCTATTAATATACACAAGGAATAATTACAGATAATGCAAAAAAGAGATAAACACAACCATGAATACTAGCATAATGATATCCACATCCACGAAAGAGATAAACAACACATAACAGATAAGATAACATGAGTCCACGCATAACAGATAATAGAGATAAACACAACCATGAGTACGAGCAACAGATAATATAAGCTCGCATATAACAAAATCCAAAAATAGAACAGCTAAGATAGTATCGTAGGCTCCCTATTAACCCCCACGAAGGAAACGGTTATGCAACCACTTGACGTTCTGGGATTCTGGAAGGCACAAAAAAGTCTTTCTATGACTTTTATCCATAAAATATGTGATGGCGAAGTCATTGAAGTCTTCAACAGCTACCACTTCCGGGTACATGGCTAATTTGTCTAATGCTCGCTGAATGCTAAACTCAGAAGAAGCTTTTGGTGGCGACTCTTGGATGCATCTGCTGATGGTCTTAGAAGACTCCGCCAAATCTTATAATACAGAGCTAACAAGTTTGTTTTTCCATTTCCTTCTTTTTTTGGAAACTTCTGATGTACCGTCATGAGACGCAGGACCCTTGTTGACCTCAACGTCTACATGTTCACCATCTGACATCACTCTTCTGATGGTGTTGGGGGTACATGAATGATGTCCTGTCGCGACAACAGCACTGAACATCAGGGTGAGTTTCTCCTCTAACTCTGGATGGATGCCTGAATACCGAAATTTCTTGGCGGCCGGGACAACCTGAAAAATTATACATTTTAGTAAACCTGAATTAAGAAAAATTTATTTCACGAAATTAATGACTTTAAAAATAAAATACCTTCAATCGCTCATCCCACCACTCGTCGGAGGCGTCGATAGTTTTCCTTGACGTATTCTAACCTAACCCGGTCTCACCGCGTTTCAACTCCATCCAAAGTTTCCATTCCTTCTTCAGATGATCCCATTTATTTTTGAATTGGACCTTATCTCACACACACATATATCTCACACACACACATATATACATACACACATACAACTCACACACACACAATCACATACACATATACACACACATACACACACATACACACACATACACACACATACACACACATACACACACATACATATATACACACACACACAAACACAAACACATTCAACTCACACACACACAATCACACACACATATACACACACATATACACACACATATATATAACAACACACATATATAACAACACACACACAAACATATAACAACACACACACACACAAACATATAACAACACACACACACACACACACATATATATATATATATATATATATATATATATATATATATAACATACACACAACATATATACATAACAACTGTTACGGAATTACTCGAGGAGCCACCGTGGAAGGTGTACACACGAAGAGCTCGGGAGCGCGATACTGGAGACGCGGTCGAGATCGAAGAACCGGCCGGGACGGGGTCGGGCGGAGGCGCGGATGACGGCACCAACCCAACCGGAGATTAGGCCAAGCCCGGTTGGGTCGGTTGGGGCTTATTTCAGCTTTTGGTTTATTTTGGTTTATTTTGGTTCATTGTAATTTGAAACCCTATATATGGGTTTGGACTTTTGCTTTGGGTTTTTTTTATCTTGGATGATCAAAGAATTGAGGGCTGCCCCCTTTTCCTCTCTCAACCCTAACTCTCTTCTCCTTCCCAACCTCCGGCCGCCCCTCCCCTTGCCGGGCTTTCTCCTCCATAGTCCGCAGTCGTTCGGCCTACGAGAACGAGTTGATGGCCCTCGTGCTCGCCGTGCAACATTGGCGGCCCTATCTTCTTGGCCGCGCCTTTGTGGTTCGGACGGACCACCACAGTCTCCGGTATCTTCTCCAACAAAAAATCGCGACGCCTGCACAACAATTATGGGTCGCCAAGCTCTTGGGGTACGACTTTACGATCGAGTTCCGCTCCGGTAAAACAAACAAGGCGGCCGACGCGCTCTCCCGCATACCGCCCTCGTCCGAGCTCACCGCCATTTCTCGCCCCATTTGGGACGACGCCACCGCCATCCAACAAGAAGTTGATCGGGACCCGCGCCTCTCCGCAATCCGGCGGACTCTTCTCACGAACCCGACGGCTCATCCGCCGTACACTCTTATCGGAGGCCGACTGTTTCATCGGGGCCGTCTTGTGCTGTCCACGGCCGCCGCCAGTATCCCGCGCCTTCTCGCCGAGTTCCACTCCACACCGTCCGGAGGACACGCTGGAGCGTTCCGGACATATCGACGTTTGGCGGCCTCTCTCTATTGGCCGAACATGCTCCGCCAAGTGAAGGCCTACGTAGCGGCATGCCTACCGTGTCAGAAGGCCAAGTATGAGGTCATGTTTCCGGGCGGACTCCTTCAACCATTACCCGTTCCGGAGCGGATTTGGGAGGATATTGCCATGGACTTCATCACGCGCCTCCCACGCTCGAATGGATTCGACTGCATCTTGGTGGTCGTGGATCGCCTCACAAAGTATGAACATTTCATTCCGCTCCGACACCCCTATACGGCGGCCACGGTGGCCGACTGTTTCATCGCGGAGATAGTACGACTCCACGGTTTTCCGCGCTCTATCGTCAGCGACCGCGATCCGCTCTTCCTCAGTGGATTTTGGACATCATACAGGGCACTCGACTTCGCATGAGCACAACCTACCACCCGCAAACCGACGGACAGTCGGAGGTCCTTAACCGCTGCTTGGAGACATACCTCCGCTGCTTTATCGGGGAGCGCCCGAACACATGGGCCAAATGGTTATGTTGGGCCGAGTATTCGTACAATACGGCTTACCACCATGCCGCGGCTACCACTCCTTTTGAAACCGTCTACGGACGGCCTCCTCCGTCTATCATTCGCCACCTTCCCGGGGAGTGTCCGGTAGCCACCTTAGCCGATCACCTTCATGATCGGGATGTCATTTTGGATAGCCTTAAACATCACCTCCAACGAGCACAAGAGAAAATGCGATCCTTTGCGAATCGGAAGCGCCGCGACCTCTCCTTCCGGGCGGGCGACAAGGTCTTCATCAAACTCCATCCCTACCGCCAACTTTCGGTAGCTCGCCGTTCCTCTCCGAAGCTTGCACCTCGGTTCTTCGGGCCCTACGAAGTACTCAGCCGTATTGGCGCGGTGGCCTACCGGCTCCGCCTACCGCAACATAGCCGCATTCATCCGGTATTCCACGTATCGCAACTCCGCCGAGTCATTGGCGACCACCCGGCTGTGGAACCCCTACCCACCGAGGAGGAGGAATCGGGCATGGCGCCCCTCTACCCGGCCGGCATCATTGGCCACCGTCACCATTTACCCGGGGATGCGGCACCCGAAGAGATTCGTGTGGCTTGGCAACACCGGCCGGAGAGCGACGCCACTTGGCTCATCCGAGACGACTTTCGCCGCCAATTTCCAGACTACTGCCTTGAGGACAAGGCCAATTTTCCAGATGGCGGTATTGTTACGGAATTACTCGAGGAGCCACCGCGGAAGGTGTACACACGAAGAGCTCGGGAGCGCGATACTGGAGACGCGGTCGAGATCGAAGAACCGGCCGGGACGGGGTCGGGTGGAGGCGCGGATGACGGCACCAACCCAACCGGAGATTAGGCCAAGCCCGGTTGGGTCGGTTGGGGCTTATTTCAGCTTTTGGTTTATTTTGGTTTATTTTGGTTCATTGTAATTTGAAACCCTATATATGGGTTTGGACTTTTGCTTTGGGTTTTTTTTATCTTGGATGATCAAAGAATTGAGGGCTGCCCCCTTTTCCTCTCTCAACCCTAACTCTCTTCTCCTTCCCTACCTCCGGCCGCCCCTCCCCTTGCCGGCATTCCCTCCCAACTATTGTAGAAGGTATTAACAACACACACAAAAACATATAACAACACGCACACACACAAACATATAACAACACACACATATATATAACACAAAAATATATAAAACACACACACACACACACACACATATATATATATATATATATAACTGTTAAGCCCCCGGACGAGGCTAGATTATTCGGACAACATTACAAACGGCGGCAACGGCAGGGGCATGGCAATATTGGGGCTGAACCAATGGGTTCAGCCCCCTCCTCTTGAAAATATTGGCTCGGGAGGGCTGAACCACGCTGGGTTCAGCCCCATTGGGGCCGGCCGGCCCCCTTGGTCGGCCGGTCTTGGGTCCCGGGGGTATAAATACCCGGACCCCTCTCTTTTGGAGATTATGCAAGGATTATCAAGGTCAATCTCTCTTCTCTCCCAACCCTAACCCTAATTTCTCTCTACTTCTTCTTCTCTTAGTTCTTCCTCTAGTTAGTGCTTAACATTTGGTATCAGAGGCGTTCGATTCTCTCAATGGTGAACACCCGCAATCAAGAGGAGTCCTCACAGATTGAAACCCTAGAGGAGAATGTTGTTGGTCTCACCGATTCGATGGCGGCTTTGGAGGGGCGATTGGAGGCTCGGTTGGAGGAGTTGAAGACCCTACTGAAAGGAAAAGGCCCGGCCAGCGATGATTCGGCCGGATCGGGAGCCGATCCAGCGGGTTCGGCCTCCGCGCGGCTTGCAGAAGGGCTCGCGGGCGTGCGGCCTTCCGACGGGGCTCCGCCCGGCGCAGCGTGGCACGGGGGTGCGGGATCGGCGGCCTACGGGCCTCCCGCGGGATCGGCAGCGGGGTATGGGGGTCCGGCGGGGCAGTTTCCGCCCGGATCCGCGGCAGCGGCCTTCGGCGAACTCGGATCAGGCCCGGAACAGTGGCGCCGAGGTGGGGATGAGCCATTTGGGCTCCAGCGGCCACCCGACATGGCGGGACAGCAAAGGGGGGGCTCCTCCCTCCTCCACGTGGGTTTGGGCCACCAGGAGGGGCCGGGTTTGGCCTAGGGTGGGGCGGCCAGCCGCAACCTCCGCCTTGGGGAGCGGGACAGCAACACGGCTACGGCGGTTTTGAGCATGGGGAACACGCAAGGCGGGACGGAGGTCCAGGGACACAACGTTTGACCCCCGGATTAACTCGCATGTACTTTCCGGAGTTCGAGGGCGGCGACGGCTTGGAATGGATTCAAAAGGCTGAATTATTCTTCCAGTACCAGGAGGTGCCTGAAGGGCAGTGGGTGCAGCTAGCGTCCTTCCATCTGAAGGACGACGCCTTCCAATGGACACAATGGTTCCTGCGGGGACGGGAGTACGCGTCTTGGGGGGAGTTCGTGGATGGATTTACGGCCCGATTTGGTCCACTGGAGTATGAGAACTTTGAGGCCCTACTTCAGAAGCTTCGTCAAAAAGGGTCGGTTATGGAGTATCGTACTGAGTTCGAAAAGTTGGCGAATCGGGTTCAGTGGCCAGAGAGGACGCTCTACAGCTGTTTCATATCTGGTCTTAAGGAGCATATTCGGGATGAGGTGCAGGCACTCATGCCATGTTCCTTGAACCATGCCATTACGTTGGTGCGTATCCAGGAGGAAAGGTTCAACAGGCAGCGGAGCACGTATCACGAGTAGACCGGCTATGGAGCCCTGCCACGTCTGCACGACGGGAGCCACCCACGGGTACCAAACCGACAGTGACTCGGTTGTCTTGGAGCGAGTTGGCGGCTCGGAAGGAGAAGGGCTTATGCTTTAATTGTGATGAGAAGTTTGTGCCCGGTCACAAGTGCCAGAAGGTACAGGTTTTTATGTTGCATCAGGAGGAGCAGCTCGAGGAGGACGTTTCCCCGGAGGAGGAATTGGAGTCTGGGGGGGACTTAGACTTGACGGAGTTGGGTGTCTCCCTACATGCCATGGAGGGATGCAATCCACCTCCGCTTACGATGCGGTTGGCTGGACGGATTCGGCGGGAGAGGGTGACGATTCTGGTAGACAGTGGGAGTACTCACAACTTTATTCACCCTGATGTGGCAAAGAAGGTGGGGCAGGGGATTGACACGGGAGCAGCGTTCCAGGTCATGGTTGCAGATGGGAGCAAGTTACAGTGCCAAGGAGTGTTTAAGGCGGTAGAGCTTCGGATGCAGGAGTATGTGGGGTGCACGGACGTCTACCTCTTACTGATCCGGGGCTCAGATATGGTACTAGGAAGTGCAGTGGTTACAGCAGTTGCGGCGGGTTACTTTTGATTGGGATCAGATGACGATGGAGTTCTTGCAAGGCGGGCGACAGTTCTGTTTGACGGGGCTCAGATCTTCTCCGGTCAAAGAGATCTCCCTTCGCAGTTTGCAGCAGCTTGAGGAGTCCAGTAGTTTGATGGCGATTCTGTTGGGGGTGAGGTCGGACGAGGAAGGATCGACACAGGTTCCGGACCAGTTGCGGGCGCTAGTAGAGGAGTATGATGACATCTTCCAGGAGCCGAGTACACTTCCACCGTCACGATTCCGTGATCATCAGATTGTGCTACAGACTGGGGCTGAACCGCCCAACATCCGTCCGTATAGGTATCCCTACATCCAGAAGGCAGAGATTGAGCGCAGTGTGAAAGAGATGCTTGATGCAGGTATCATACGACCTAGTACCAGTTCCTTCTCTGCACCGATTATTCTGGTTAAAAAAAAAGACGGATCTTGGCGTTTTTGCGTAGACTACCGTGCCTTAAACAGTGTTACTGTGAATGACAAGTTTCGATTCCGGTGATAGAGGAGCTGCTGGATGAGTTGCATGGGGCGACTCGGTTTACGAAGCTAGACCTGCGGTCCGGCTACTATCAGATTCTGATGAAGGAGGAGGATGTGCATAAGACGGCCTTCAGGACTCATGACGGTCACTATGAGTTCTTAGTGATGGCCAATGGATTAACTGGGGGCCCGTCTACTTTTCAGGCCAATATGAATGAGATTTTTCGCCCATTCCTGCGACGCTTCGTCTTGATTTTTTTTGACGACATTCTGATCTACAGTGCTACTTGGGAGGATCATCTACGACATGTGGCTCAGGTCTTCTCTACTCTCCGGCAACATCAGCTATATGCTAAGAGGTCCAAGTGTTCTTTTGGACAACATGAGGTGGAGTACTTGGGGCATCTAGTTTCCGTTGACGGGGTGAAGGCAGACCCACGGAAGATCGAGAGTATGCTTTCTTGGCCACGACCTCTGACCATTCGGGCGCTGAGGGGGTTCTTAGGCCTCACTGGTTACTACCGACGCTTTTTACGGGACTATGGGAAGATTGCTAGGCCGCTTACACAGCTGCTACAAAAGGATGCTTTCGAGTGGCACGCTGAGGCAGAGACCGCCTTCCAGGCGCTCAAGAGGGCTATGACGACGACTCCAGTGCTGGCACTTCCGGATTTCACCAAAGAGTTTGTGGTAGAGACAGATGCTTCTGGCGTGGGAGTGGGGGCGGTCTTGATGCAGGAGGGGCGGCCGATCGCCTTCTACAGTAAGGCTTTGGCTCCCCGAACTCTGGGACTCTCAGTGTATGAAAAGGAGATGCTGGCGGTTATTCATGCGGTGGCCCTACCTACTTGGGCGTCGCTTTACGATACAGACCGATCATCAGAGCTTGAAGCATTTTTTGGAGCAGCGGATTTCGTCCCCCCTGCAACAAAAGTGGGTCACCAGGTTGTTGGGATATGATTATGCGATCGAGTATCAGCCCGGGAAGGACAATCGGGTGGCTGACGCCCTCTCACGCTTACCCGAGGGGGCCTTGGCACACATTTCCGGGCCTCAGTTGGATTCGATGGATGAGATTCAGGACGCGGTGCAGCGAGATCCCGAGTTACGGGCTATTGTGGAGGACCTGCGGCAGGGTCGTGAGGTAGCCCCAGGTTATCATTTACAAAATGACCGGCTGTATCATCAAGGGCGAGTGGTCATTCCTGCTCAATCAGCTTGGCGGACGGTGATGATGCATGAGTTTCACTCGTCGCCGACAGGAGGTCACGCCGGCATTCTTCGCACTCTTTAGCGGGCTCGGGCCAACGTGTTTTGGAAGGGGATGCACCGTGACATTCAGGAGTTTGTGCAGAAGTGTGAGGTGTGCCAACGACAGAAATATGAGACTACTCTGGCCGGCCTACTCACTCCCTTGGAGATTCCGCATCAGATCTGGGATACGGTTTCTATGGACTTCATCGACGGGCTGCCCAAGTCGAAGGGTAAAACAGTGATATTGGTAGTGGTGGACAAGTTGTCCAAGTATGAGCACTTCCTTGCTCTGAGCCATCCTTACACAGCGGAGTCGGTTGCAGCCTTATTTGTTCGGGAGATTGTTCGATTGCATGGGATTCCCCGGGCGATCATTTCCGATCGAGATCCTACTTTTGTTGGCCGATTTTGGACAGAGCTCTTCCGCTTGCAGGGGACTTCCTTACGTTTCAGCACGGCCCACCATCCCCAGACTGACGACCAGACAGAGGTATTAAATCGGGGCGTCGAGACTTACCTTCGCTGTTTTGTCATGGATGAGCCGCGGACCTTGACTAGCTGGTTACATTGGGCGGAGTACTGCTTCAACACTTCTTATCACTCGGCTAGTAAACTCACGCCCTTTGAGGTCGTCTATGGGCGGTCACCTCCTTCCTTGAGCAGTTATGAGCCCGGCAGTACCGCAAATGCAGCAGTTGATCGGGCACTTCGTGATCGTGATCGGACCCTCGCCACCTTGCGTGAGAATCTTCGGGCGACACAGGATCGTATGAAGGCTCAGGCAGATCGTCATCGCACAGAGCGAGAGTTCCAGGTGGGGGATGAGGTTTTCCTCAAACTTCGTCCTTATCGCCAGTTGTCAGTGGCACAGCGGACAAATCAGAAACTGGCACCTCGTTACTATGGACCATTTCGGATCACGCGACGGGTCGGTCCGGTTGCGTATACCTTGGCTTTACCCGCGAGCTCCCGGATCCATCCTACCTTTCATGTTTCCTTGTTGAAGCGGAAGTTGGGTGATGCTGTTCCGGTCTTTTCCGTTTTGCCCGAGGCTACTAGTGGGGGCGAGCTTCGCCCGATTCCGGAAGATGTACTTTGATCAAATGGAAACGTCGTGGCACGACGTACTGTCCAGAGCTGTTAGTCAAGTGGAAGGATCTCTCTGCGGAGCACAATACTTGGGTCGATTTACTGGAGTTCCGGGAGCTTTACCCCGACTACCACCTTGGGGACAAGTTGGCTTTTGATGGGGAAGGGAATGTTAAGCCCCCGGACGAGGCTAGATTATTCGGACAACATTACAAACGGCGGCAACGGCAGGGGCATGGACAATATTGGGGCTGAACCAATGGGTTCAGCCCCCTCCTCTTGAAAATATTGGCTCGGGGGGGCTGAACCACGCTGGGTTCAGCTCCATTGGGGCCGGCCGGCCCCCTTGGTCGGCCGGTCTTGGGTCCCGGGGGTATAAATACCCGGACCCCTCTCTTTTGGAGTTATGCAAGGATTATCAAGGTCAATCTCTCTTCTCTCCCAACCCTAACCCTAATTTCTCTCTACTTCTTCTTCTTCTCTTAGTTCTTCCCCTAGTTAGTGCTTAACAATAACACACACACACACACACAAATATATATATATATATAACAACACACATACACAAACATATAACAACACACATATATATATAACACAAAAATATATAAAACACACACACACACACATATATATATATATATATATAAAAAATATATATATATATATATATAACACACACACATATATATATATATATAACATACACACATATATATATATATAACACACACACACACATATATATATATATATATATATAACATACACACATATATATATAACACACACACATATATATATATATATAACACACACAGACACAACATATATATATAACAACACACACACATGCAAACATATACACACACACAAACATACACACACACACAAACACATCCATGTACTGTTGAAGAGGAATACCTAAAAAACACAAATATATAATAACACACACATATATAATAACACACAAACATACCCTAATACATAAAAAACACAAATATATAAAAATTGAAGAGGAATACCTAAAAAACAATGTTCTACAAAATTTATGGAGCTAACTATCACACAGCAAAGGGCATATCTACACCTACATGAAGATGAAGAAGAATACCTACTGTGATGCAAAAAATCGGAGTCCATGCAATAAATCCGTGTACTGTTGTGAAAAATCACTGCGAATTCCTCCTACATGAAGAGGAAGAAGACATCAGGAAGGGGAAATATGGAAACTGCGACCAGAGACGACATCAGGAAGCGTTGTCGTGAAAACTTACCAGAGAAACGCCGCCGAGAGAGAAGCGGCAGAGCTGTTCTTTCCGCTATCGTCGGGAGAGAACGCCGTAGACAACAAGGGGCGAATCGGGAGGGGATTGCAGTTTCCACTAGAAAACGCGGCCTGGAGAGAGCTGTTCTTGCGTCGTCGTCGTCGGGGTAGGGCGAATCGAGTTGCGCTTTCGTTGTCGTCGGGGTAGGGCAACTCCTCCTCTCGCGATTGTGTTTCACCGCAGATAAAATTTGCGGCCGGGCGATATAAGAAACCGGCGGAATTTAAGAACCACGGTTTTGGATATAAGCTGAACCAAACACAACTTATAACTAAAATAACGGTGCGGCCCAACCGCACAGCAGGTGATAAGCTAAACCAAACGCCACCTTAGACATAATAAAAAATCTATAGTCTCTACGATTGCGTATTGAAAAGTGCACGCAACCTGCCTCTGATACCAATTGACGCAGAGCGAATATATAAGCGGCGGATTAACGGTGACCTAACCCTACATGGTATGCAAAGCCCGACGGATTAAGTCAAAATTCAGCAATAAATAATAAAATCGCACTCAATTAATTCAAACAAGGCATGATAATTTATTAGGGCAAGCAAACTTGAGCTTTCCTCCGGGTGAAGGGCCAAAGCACGAGCGCGCGGCGAACCGATCCTTCCCGCAGTTAGAGATTTCTCAAGAGCAAATAACCTAATAAACTAGATTCTCAAGCGAACACATAATATCCAAGCCATAACAATGTTTACAGCCGAACAAACCAATACAAACCACATTACAAATATTAGTGTTGCTGTAATTAAAAGATCTGAACGTTAGAGGGCTCAAAGAGGAGCTCCGGTGGTTGGTGGACTGGATCGGGTAAGGGGAGGGCTGGTTGGGGATTAAGGGGGTTGGATCGGGGCGGGGGATGGGTGGAACCGGGCTAAAATACCCATATCTGAACAGATTTGGTGTTGGGTGGCTGTTTCGAGGTGGATCCACCTGATTGAGAGGGTGATAACAAGCAGGGGGGACTGGGCTGATGGGATCTTGGCTGTATTTGCCTAGGTCTGGCTGACTTCAGTGGGGAGGAGGGGTGGGAGGTGGTGGTCGGGCCTGCAAGGAGGGAGGGGAAGCTCCTACCCAGGTTCTGGAGGTGTCTGGGGGGCTGGCGGCCTGAGGGATGAGGGTAGCGGCCTGCTGGACAGAAGAAGGGAGGGTGCAGGTGGCCTGGACTGGGCAGAGGGAGGGCGGCGGCCTGTTGGCAGGTGGCTAGAGGGGCGGAGGTGGTCGGAAAGGGGGCTGGTTGGCGGCCTAAATGGGACTGCAGGAGGTGGCCGACAACTGATCTGAGAAGGGAAACCTCAAGGGGATGACTGGACATCAAAAAAATAGGAATGGTGGAGGGTGGGGGAGGAAGCCTAAAATCTTTCATACATCCAAGGTACCTCCACACAAAATCCCTCCCCCTTATAGATGAAGGAGGACAACCATAAAGGAATTACAATCAATTATTTCATACAGATTAACTTCAAAAAAATTGATCACGATAGCTTCCATATGTGCGCTTCATAAATTCTATCGAGTGGGTCCACCTGAGTAAATGTACCCGCGTAATTAAATGTGCCCGTGTAATAGCTTCCATATGCGTGCACCATACATTTTGTCAAGGGGATCCACCTGAGTGAATGTGTCTGCGTAATAGAATGTGTCCACGTAACATAAGCAAACACCAAATCTCCTTAAATGTATAGCTTCTGACGATGATGATTGGACATGGATTTATATTTTTCAGAAGTTGCTCGCAATTTATTAGCAATATTTTATGCAATTCATTTAAATAATCAACATGAGCTTGCGCATCAAAGGAGATACGTTCATGAGATGGATGGGAGTGGCGATCAAATAGATGGAGTATAGAGAACTCGCAAACAATCTCAAAATGAGATTTATTAGTGGAGCGATTAGTAGAACTATTAAATGCAAATTCAGCTTGTGGAAGTATAATGTCTCATTGTTTTGGATTCCCCCCAGTTAAACACCTAAGTAGGTCCCCCAAACTCCTATTAACGACCTCATTTTACCCATCAGTTTGAGGGTGATATGTGCTACTAAACTTAAGTTTGGTTCTCAGTCCAACAGTGTTTTCGAAAAATATCCCATAAAACTCGTATCTCTATCAGAGGTGATTCACTTGGGAATACCGTGTAACCTAGCAATTTTTTTAAAGAAAGTTCAGCGACGTGTACAACACTAGAAATTTTCATACACGGGATGAAATGTTCCATTTTGGAAAAACGAACCACGACTACAAAAATAGAATCGACTTTCCTCTGAGTGCCAGGAAGTCCTACCACAAAGTCCATCAAAATGTCATCCCACGGCCGCTCAAGTATCGGTAGAGGGGTATATAATTCAGTGTTTTGTGCGTGCCCTTTATACATTTGACAAGTCATACGCTGCCTAACAAGTTCGATGACATCGTGCCCTTTATGTGATCGTAAAGTACCATTACAACTTAGAGGTAAGTTTTACCGTACTGCAATTAGACTAGCGATGCTATATGGTTCTGAGTGTTGGGCAGTGAATTGTGTACATATGCAAAAAAATGGGAGTTGCGGAAATGAGAATGCTTAGGTGGATGTGTGGACATACGAGACTAGATAAAATTAGGAATGATTGTATTAGGGATAGGACAGGAGTGACACCAATTGCAGAGAAGATGTGAGAAGCTCGACTAAGATGATTTGGACATGTACAAAGGAGACCATTAGAGGCATCTGTTAGACGTTGTGAGAGTTTAGTCATTAGGCATGTTAGACGTGGGAGGGGTAGACCAATAAAGATTTAGAATGAAACTGTAAGGAAATACATGATGTACTTAGGTATTAGTGAGATTATGACTAAAGTTGGGCACAATGGTGACAAAAGATCCATATAACTGGCCCCACTATAGTGGGATAACGGCTTGTGTGTTGTCGTTGTTGCTCTTATCTTTGTATGAGATTGTGATAGCTCTCTCTCTTTTTCTTGCAACCCGTCCTAGGCAGTCACAGTTTTGGCTCCGTAGTATCCTCCTCCTCTGACATCCCCACCTCTGGTCGCTCCTCTGATGACTCTCTGACGTTTTAGCCCTTAACAACATGATCCCTACGGGTCACTCTTTGTGTCTCCTCTTTCTCTCCCCTCTCTCCTTTTCAGTAGTGTAGAAAAGATAAAAAGTAAATTATAAAAAAAGAAATCCTCCATGTTACATTGAAGAGAGATATCTCTTAAATTTACTTGGATGATTTGAATATGTATAAAGAATGATAAAAAATACATAAATGATATGAGATTACCTTAGGCAATGATCAAAACATATTTCATTTTTTAATATAATGTAATAATTTTAGCGAGAAGCAATATGAAAATCTATTTTTTCATCATGTTTAATCAATGACTTCGTTATTAAGTTGGGCGATCAAGATATTTCTCGTAGTGTATGTTTTAAATATCTTGGATCGATAATTAAAAAAAACGGAGGTATTGATAAAGATGTGACACAGAATCCAAGTGGGTTGGTTGAAGTGGAGAGGCGCGTCAGAGATCTTGTGTGATCGTAAAGTACCATTAAAACTTAAGGTCAAGTTCTACCTTACTGCGATTAGACCAGTGATGCTCTATGATTTTGAATGTTGGGCAGTGAACTGTGTACATGAACAAAAAATGGGAGTTGCGGAGATGAGAATGCTTAGGTGGATGTGTGAAACACGAGATTGAATAGAATTAGGAATGAATGTATCAAGGATAAGACAGGAGTAGCACCAATTGTAGAGAAGATGCGAGAAGCTCGAAGATGGTTTGGGCAATAAAGACTTGAAATGAAACTATAAGGAAAGACATGATGTACTTAGACATTAGTGAGATTATGACACAAGATAGGGCACAATGACGACAAAGGATCCATATAGCCGACCCCACTATAGTGGTATAAAGGCTTGAGTGTTGTTTGATCAATGACAAACCTTTGTGTAAGACTGATGAAGTTAAATCCACGGGATATTTTTGGATTCAAAAGCAAAATGTAAACAACTAATTGTGTGGAAAATGAGTATTATCCATTTAAATGTTTCGTACTATACCTGTATTATGATATAATGTTGCTTATTTTTGGTGTTCAAAAATGACATGATCATGTATTGGCTCTTTTTTATTTTATCATTATTGATTTATAGTATTCGTATTATATTTGGCCTGACATAATATTGTATGTAGCTGGACGACCAAAATTAGATTCTGCGAGATATTATGTTGACAAATGTAAAATAATGATCTTTTGAAAAGCATATATTAGTCATACTAATTTATATTATTTATTTTTTTGTTTAATGATTTATAGTTGTTGTCTCATGTTAATTACTCCCAATTCAAATTTACTCTTGGTTACAAAACTTTGTAATATGATGGAAAGATATAAACGGTGTGTGCATGTAGGTATGTTATGCACATAACATTAGATGATTATGAGTATGGGGCCATTTACCGGGACCTCCCCTCTAAGTTTGCTAAATTACAAGTTGTGTGCCTCTTACTTTTGAAATTATAAAAACTTCCCCTTGAAATTACAAAAACCTCATATGTATGAGTACATTTCATAACATCCATGCACAAAAAGACTCCCTTGAAAATTTACTGCGAGGGGTATTTTTGTGCATGGATGTTATGAAATGTAAATTTTAGGAGAGGTTTTTGTAATTGAAAAGTAAGAGTGTGCAACCTGTTATTATGCTAACTTTCAGAGAAAGTTTTGGTAATTATTCCTATGAATATGGCATGCATGGTCAGCGATTGGGTGGGAGACATGGGCATCATGTGTTGGTGCATGTATAGGTGACATCATGCATATGGAGAAAAAAAGCATGGGTAACTAGATGCCGATGTACGGAGAAGCATGGAGGCGCATGTTTGCACAATCCCTTGTGTGGTTGTCTGTGGGTTTAAGTATAGACATTTATGATGCACATATTGGTTGAAATTCTTATGGGTTCTTAGTTGTAACTTGTAAGTCCATATATGGATAGTTGAAGTTGTCCTTCGGAGGATAAGAAATGACGATCTGGTATTTGATGTTAAAAAAGAGAGAGATGATGATCACTGTAGATAGATTTGGCTTTGATACGTAATGATGTTGGCAGATGTAGATTTTATGAGGTGAAAAAAGGGAATATGTAGAAAAGAGCTAGGATTAAAGTGAAGATAATGATAGAGTTGGTAATAAGAGAGGTCAACAAAGCGAAGAGAGAAGATCTTACAAAGAAGAGCATATTGGTTAATAACTATCCATTGTACAACCTAAGGACTCCTTAAATAGTGGAATCAAGCACAAAAAATGTAGGTTTTGTGGGATCAAACAATATGGTAATAAGCATAAAGATTAACATAAACTATAACCCATGATTAAAAAATACGAGATAATGATAATTAAAGGTAAGTCATGCTTGTCTTACATAGTCTTTCTTCATAAATAATTATTATATCTTCATATTTTGATTTTATTTATTTGTATGAGAGTTCTATTACAACAACAACAACAGAACCCATATAGTCCCCAATCATTTGGGATATAGGCGGGGGAAGATTGTAAACAGACCTAACCTTTGACACTATGCACAAAGTGGCTTCTCTCAGAGGGGAAAGACCTAACCTTTGACAATAAATGCATTAAGGCTACAAAAATCAATAATATATGAAGTGCAAATATAAAAGTAAAATTACATGATGATAAACCTTATAAAAGCATGAATGCCAATTATCAAAATTTACATTTAAGCTGGACTCTAAGAGCAAAATGGTCCACAATAGTTTGTTGATGACATGTCCTGGACTTGCTCCCTTTGAAGCTCTGATTCTAACCATAATATCCTCAGTCGCAATTTGAATCACTTTTTAATGATGACTATGATACTTTCTCTACTATCAACCTTGTCATTGAACTAATACTCTTCCTCAAACTGTTATAGATAGCTCCTCAATGGTTAATGTACATGATGTATTTTTCTTACATGGATATTTACTAAATATTTCTCTAGTCTTTTTTTATAAGCTCAAATAGTCAAATGCAAACTTAAGAATCAAAGTGGTACTCTATGAATGTTGATGTATATTTGGATATATAACGGATTCAGAGGCTTAACGGGTTTGGTTCGGATACTGGGATATCCGATACCTGTATTAAACCTAGGGTTTGCCTGTAAAACCCAAGCTAGGGGCAACAGGGAGATAGTTCCACTTTGATCACCACCCGGAATGCTTCAAACGACCTAACAAAGGAACTCTTCCTTGAATTAGCCATAGTATTTCATAATTGAGTGCACAGGACATGACCTGGAGCGGTGATTATAAACCCATATAATATAAATGGTTCTCTATTTAGGTTTTATCAGACTTAGTTGTTTTTTGGAGTTTTTAGCGACTTTGTACTCTCCTGGTTTACAGTGAAATCCCTTTGTATCTCCTGTAGATGTAAGCCATTTTTTTCTAAGGCTTTGTTTGGCGTGACTTATTTTTTCCAGTGAGTTTGGTCAAAAATGCGGTCATCATAGAATGTATGTTTGGCAAGAGAAAAGTAATGACATGGAGGTACCAAGAAAATAAACTAGTTTTGAGCATAAGATGCATGAATTTTTTTAGGTGAGGTCGGGCGTTCACGAACGACGGTTCATGATCACCGTGTTCACGACAGCCACTACTGCCCCAAACGAAGCCTAAATCTCCTAAACCTGATGTGTTTCTGTGTTTATTTTTTCTTGGTATGTAGTGGTTTATTCTTTGACATTATCCTTCTTCAAATCGCTCAGACAGTGCTAAAATTATCTACATCTTTGTAATTTGTCTTCTCCATGATAATATCATACTTTTATGGATTAAGGTTGTCAAGAACTAATTTGGAGCTCGTGTAGGGCTCCTCTGAAGCACTCCGACCAGGATGAAGCCACTTCAACAACATTCTCCTCAAAGCAATAAAGACACTTGGCTTTATTTGGGACAATTGTGGCTGTAGGAGAAGTAGTGATGGGAAATGTGTTGGGATTAAGGGTGCGCTTGACATGGCTTATCACAGTTTATTTGCTCCAGCGAGGTTGGACAACAACGTCATTGTCATAGAATAGAATGTATGTTTGGTATCACAAATGTTACAAAAAAAACTAGTTTGAGGCATAAAATTTTGGTATGACAATGATGTTTTTGTCCAGCCTACCGGAGCAAATAAGTTGCGATAAGCCGCACCAAACGCAGCCTAAAGCTGTCAAAAAAGCAGTGGTAGGAAAAGCGGCAGGAGAAGGTGAATGTTGACCTATGGGAAGAGAAACATGAAAACATGAAAAGCTTCTTTTTGCATTTCTCAAAATCGGTCGAAAGTACATTTTTGGCACAATCATTTTTCCCATCACTGAAAAACTAAATGCTTCCAAAACAACAGTTGCGGTGGGAATACAGCTTTTCCCGCTGCCATCACCGCCCCAAACTGATCCTTTTTTCTCACAAGAAAAGTTTCAGAGTATGCAAGAAAACACTCCCAGCTTCAACGGCCTGCTGTAGCTCCCCAAATGTTATTTACCTGCACATCATCAAACTCAAGAGTTGCTGTGGTTGAGTCAATGTTGAAGATCCCATTGCCGAAACACGCAACGGATTGGAAAGCACGCATATCATGGCCAATAAAACTCGTCTCCCCATGGCACATGATTTCGAGCCTCACCAGAGGGGGTCTAGCACAGCTTCTCGTGGTGGCACCCGACAGCATTGCTTAAGAGTCGCTCCCAGACGTCATTCATGCGGGATCACTCTAGGCTGTCTTCGCTGTCGAATATGACTCAGGAATGGTCTCCTCAGGAGCCCTTCTTCATGCAGTCTGTGGCATGAACTTTCTATCTCATTATCAAAAAGAAAAAAAATGTGTATGTTGAGTGAGATAAGTATTCTTTCTATCAAAGAGTATTAATAATATTAAACATATGGTCCTATAATTTACCTAAATTCTAGCAAAGAGTAGCTGTGACTTAAGACGCCATAGGTCTCGGGGGTACCCTTCTTCAGGATAGTTTCCTAATTTTTTTAGTTAATTGTGTCCTCGGATTGATCTGGAGTTAGAGACGGCATCCTTCAAAACACTAAAAATACAGAGGGTGAATTGAACTTAAGCTCAAACATAATTGGAGATTGAAATTGGATTGAAATCCATTGTTCAGGTTTGCTCTACGATCATCGCCGTTATTGCAGTAGCTTCTCCTCTTCGTCGACAGATATGATGGAAATAATGTTTGGCATTTTGCCGCCTTTGCCACCTCCGTTTGGAGCAAACGCTGCCCGGCAGCGCACAAACGGGCGCCGGCGGCATTTGCTCGATTTGCATCCGCCGGGCAAAGGAAAAATCACCAAATCAGAGCTTTTCCAGCCCCGCCAACCCCTCCGGTTCAACACCTCCATTTGGATCTGCCGGCACCTCCCACACCGCTCAATCAAACGAACCCTTAGAAATATTGTGGTCTGATTGTTACAAATAATATCATAGTCTGAACTACACTGGTCCACTTCACATTAAACCCTAAGTGAGTAAGAACGTGTATATAATCCCAACAAAGGCTTGCCTTTACCAACAGAAACACCATCAAGGCATGCAAAACTCTCATGTTCCATAGTCGAAGAGGCTGCTAGAGCAAGAGATCCATTTCGCTCTCCGCATGGGACTCTAAACGAATCCGACAAAAATCACATATGCCGTTGAATGCGAATTGCTGGAATTAAAAAAAATAATTAAAAAAAAACTGTTTCCAATATTATTTAAAACAGTGAAATGATTTAAATACAAATATTGCATATTATTGTATTTTCAAAACTCTGCGTTGAGGCAATTAAAACTTTTTTTAATAGTCCCTACCAAGCTCTTTTCTAAAATGGATAGCACTTCTATTTTGTAAATAATAACAAAGAGACTCAAATTTCTTATTTTTTTTTACAGCAATGTCTCACAGCTGATTTTCCCACCACAATTTCGCTCCTACTTCCGAAGGCCAAGGCTCAATTTTAGGGGATTTTGAAGTAGAGCTTATGAACTCCAAACATGACCATGCCCCTCCATCCCCAATCAAGGTCGGATCTCTTAAAAAAGCAGAGCATGTAATAAAATGTGAATGCTTGAATAAACAATCCGACGAAAGCACCAAATCCCGCTCGGAACGAACTTGAGTTGAGAACATTGATCTGTCTAAACCCGTGTGCATGCATTACTAATTGAAAATCCAAGCATGGTGCAAATTTCTTATAAAACATAAGGTATGCACCCAATACAGTTATGTAGGTCGCTCGACGGCCAGCCCAGCCATCGGCGAAACGTGCAAGCGCGAATGAAAAGATAGCTGTTCAAATAGAAAGGAAAAAAAATCCCTGATTACATGGATGATAAAATACTAGACTAGTGCGGGATACTGCTTCGATTGCTGCCGAACACGTCTTTTGTACTCCACCGGATCCTGCAAAGAGAGCAGACGAGGATCATGCACACAAAAAGTCATGTGAAAGCTAGTATGGACACTAAATGGTTGCAATATGTAAACTTATCGAAAAAGTTCAATAAATAAACGAAAATTATAAAACCCAATATTCCAGGGACCTACAGAGTATTTGTAGGTCCCCCCTTGCATGGAAAATTTTTAGATGCTATGCTCATATGTAGAGGAAGGTCCAAAACACCATAATTTCATGTGCCCCAGACAAAAATTTTGGATCAAAAACAGGATATTTGAAACTCTCGCAATTTGCGTCAAATGCTAAACAAAATCATTCTCAAAAGAAAAAAAATCTTTTTTTTAAAAATAGAAAATTCATAATGAAAGGGAAAAAATGTGATGGCTCCAAAAATATATCATATTTTTTATTCCAAACTCAATCATTTTGAGCCCCCCAAAATGAGGGACCTTCTCAAAGTCGAAAGAAAAGCCAAAAAAAGAGTGAAGGTTTTCTTTGTCTTTGCAGAACCTGGATGAAGAGCTGGTATCCATCAGTCTGAGCTGGATCAGCAGGGTTCGGCTGATCGAGCAAATCCTGTATTCCGACGAGAATCTGCTTCACGGTGATGGCTGGCCTCCATCCCTGCAAGCCAAGAAAAAAATTTTACATGGCAGAAATGCTAATACTGGCATTTAAACTCATAGATCTAATATATAAACCACATTATTTACTTTCAATACAATTCTTAACTCAAGCATAATCAACGGCAGAAGTGCACCCCGGAGAATCGGGCGAGAAAGAGAAAACAGCAATGGAAAGTGATGATTTCCTCGTATTAAAAACATTATTATACAACAGTTTAAGGGGTTCGTTTGGCACGGTGTTGGCATTCTTGAACGCGGTGGTTATGAACCGTCGAACGCCCGACCTCACCTAAGAAACCCCATCCAATTTTATGTTCAAAATCAAGTTTTTCTTCTTGGTGGCGGTCTTAACTGTTGTCCATGCTTACCCTTGATATTTTTGTAATGAATTCTTCTTATAGTTTCTTGATCTTGATGCTTTTTCCACTCCTCTAAGCTATAGTATTTTCCTCCATCTTTATCGTCCTTACCAAAGGCTTCCCATGTAGATAAGATGATATTTCTGGCATATAGGCTAGTCTATATGGACATATATATATATATATATATAGCAAGAAGCCTAGACTTATATATATTGACTTATAGGCTATAGACTTATATAAAAGGACTATAGGCTATAGACTATTAGCCATGCCAATATATTCTATATAGGCTATTAGAATATGCTTATAACCTATAAGCTATATATAGTCTAATAGGCTATATATGTTATATATTTAGGCTCCGTTTGGCACGGCGGTGGCGGTCATGAACACGGGGGGTTAAATTGTCATTTGTTAACGTCCACCTAAGGAACTTCATCCACTTTTATGTTCAAATGGATGATGTTTGTTAGGTGATCCTTAACGAATGATGTTTTAACCCATGCATTTACGACTGCCACCACCGTGTCAAACGGAGCCTTAGTATATATGCTATGAATAAGCAAGTAGTTACATAGGCTATATAGGCCTATACATAGCCTATATTAGCAATACATAGGCTATATATGTATAGGCACAAAAGCATATATACACTATTAAAGGCTAGATTTATAGTCTATAAGCATAAATAAGCTCCTATATAGCCTTTATGCATCTATAAACTACGACAGTGGCGATTTTGTCCAAACTCAGTAGAGTAAAATCGTCGCGCCAAACGGAGCCTAAAAGTTAAAAAAATGTAAATGCGGGCGTTCACTTACGGTGTCCTCATTGAGAATGGAGAGGCACACTGTGCCAGATGGATAGACATTTGGATGGAAGAAACCTGGGGAGAACTTGCATTTTGGGGGCTTGCTGGGGTAGTCCTCGCTGAAGTGGAGAGTAAGGGGAAAGTAACCGCCTTCCCAATCTGTCTGCAATGTGCATAGTGGTGGTTCAGAAAAATAATAATGCTGCTTCTAAAAGCTACTTTGAAACATTTTCTAGTGATAAACAGCTGCTCTGTGATTATAGCAAAAAAATTAATATATTGTCTTGATTTTATATTCATATGGATTCAATGGAATCAGAGCTCCTGATAAGAGGATGAAATAAACAAAAAATATGAGAAAGATGATCAGAATAGTGACCTAGCTACTTAGAATGTATAGATTTTGATAGTATATTCTTCATACATGACCTTTGCGATCCTGTTAAGTGCAATCATCAAAAACCAAAGAGAATGAGGATCATGTGAGTCACATGCCGACGACAAAAGTTACCTTCATGACCCATGGAAATAACCATTTGCCGCTAGCTTCGTCGAGATTTAGCATGATATTTAAACGATCATAATGGTCATGTTTGAGCGAGTATAGGAAAAACAATACATCCTAATCATTTTGGTCATCTAGTGTTCAACAATGAGAAAAACAATATAATCACTAAAACGACAAATTCCAAGATATGTGATGCGGAGCAGAGGCGAGGATCTGCAGTGGAGGACGAGTTTTGGGCCCGTTCGGGGCTGATTGGTGACTTTCCATATATGACGTGCCCGGATCGACGATCGGACTCTGCAAATGTGCCCGGATTTGCGTTGCGAATCGATTTGATATATTACTTCATTATTTTGCATTGTATTTTGATGTATTTGAGTGTCCTCACCTCTGACCAATCATAACCGTCAATGGAGGGATGCCCTAATTCTCCTTTTATTATAAATAGATGGTTTGTGAGCTGATTTGAGGCATTGCAGATTTTGGTGAAAGAATTCCCGAAATTTGCGACGACTCCTAGGCTTGTATCTCCCTCCCTAAAGTACCCCCTAACCCCAGGCTCCTTCCCCCTCCGAAACCCTCATCCGCAGCTCCTACAAACCCCAAAATAGCCGCCTAACTGTTGTCCAGAAACTCTTATTTCCATTCCCTGTCACTATTCAAAAATGAAATACACTATTCATATACTATAATTTATTTTCCCCCCTAGCTGTCCACTGCCGGCCTCCAGGTTGCTCCCAACAGAAGGCCGCCGATTCCCCTTCACCTGGCAGCCACCGCCCAGCTTCCTCCCCCCACCAAGCCGCCCAACCATCCAGATTCCTCCTGCCGTCCGCCTCTACTAAACATAATCCCCACCCTTCCGCCCGCTACCCCTCTTCCCTAAAACCTCCAGCGCCTCCCCCTCTCAGGCCAGCAGTTGCCCCCCTTTTAAAAGCCCATCCAATCCAAGCCGCCAGTCCTCCCTTCACGTGGAAATAATTGTTGTTTTATATCCATTTAATAACAATATGGCACATGGAAATGTTGGATAATTAATGTGTTTGTGCGTGTCGAGACCGAGTCAGTAGTGTATAATGGGTTGTACGTGTACCTAGGGCAAGACTCGACGCTGGAGGTACAATAAATAGTCATTCCAACCTTAATGAACTACTGTATAATACTTTGAGCGAGAGCCCTCTCCAACATAAAATTCATGTGCCGGGACAATGCTCTTGCTCATGGACTCTCTTAAGAAACAATGTAATCAAAAGGTAATTGAACCGAGTTAATATCATAGCTTTGTAACAGAACCGAGTTATTCATTTCAAGTTGTTAAAAATATCATTACCTTGGAGGGAGAAAATATAATAGTGTGGTCAAAAACAAGCCAAAATGGAGTAGAACTGCAATGAAATGATAAGCACTGTTCAAAATTTTATAGCTAGAGGCCTAGAGATCTATACTGATTATAGAAGTGGTAGCTTGAGACTACGGTTTCCCACAATGGAAAGAGAGGGAAAAAAGTGAGGAAGAGAGGGAAGATATTCCAAGAAAAAGGTCCTGGATCAGCCCCAGGGCTTTTTTTACTCAGAATCCAATCATACCGTTATGGTCCTCCCTCCTACTGTTACGGTCCCAGATGACCCAAGATGAAGTCCTAAGTGAACTAGTGTTCCGTCCACTGCCACCAGTGTTGATAAGGTATCTTCCTCTATGCCATCGCTTGCCACCTTCTTTAGCTGAGAAATATGAAAGTCATGGTGATGGAGACCGACCATATGCTCGTGATCGGAAAAGATCAGGCCACCACTTGGCGGGACCCATTTTTGCAGATTTGTCGGAGATGCGTTGATTGAATCGGCGATCCGAGACCGCGAGCGCGTCCAGAGCGTCATTTTTCATTTTATATGATTTTTTCCTATCTTTTGAGTTGTATTTATTTTTTTAGGACATTAGGCATAACAGACGATTGTAGCCGTTCACGTCGGCTGCCCAACTATCCCCTCTCATTATAAATATGGGCGGATGTTCAGATTTTAAGACATTACTGAGTTTTGTGAGAGAGTTCAGAATTCCAGCAATCACTCGTGGTGCGGCGCTACGAGCCCGGAGTGCGACGTCCCGATCTTCCTAAAATTATTATTTTCTATTAATTTTCAATTCCCGTCACTGTTCCATGCCCTAAACCCACGATAACTCCATCCTCTTTGAAGAAAACCATCGCTAACTTCCTGCTATCCCATGATCTCAAGGAGGAAAACGCCAGATCTCCCTGTTCACCTTCCTCCACCTTGACATAAAACCCATACCCTATTCCCCTCCTTGCCTATCCCTACAGTCGAGCACCTCCCCCGGCTTCAGAAGTCACCTCTCCTGTTCATCTTCCTCGTCTGTTACGCTGATCAAGCCGCCAGCCGCTCGATAGATTCTCATCGCAAGCCACACGCACGGTAAAACTCCGTCTCGTCTCCGTCTGATCTAACCCTATTTCAGCCAGAAAAAGCCCGTCTAGGTCCCGTTCCTGCCTGGGAAAGCCCCGTTCAACCCTGTTTCAGGCAAGGAGATATCTCCAGGCTCCATCCCAGTCTTGGAAGGCTTTGTCCAGTCACACTTCATCCAGGGAAAGTCCTATCCAGTCCTGCCCAAGTCATCCTCAAGCCCCAACTTCCCCTGTCCAACCATTCCTTCCCCCAGTTCTCAAATTAGGCCTGAAATTGGTTATACCATTCCAATCATTGTCTTGGATTCCTGTGTTATGTGAGTATAAATTTATTGTGTTATTTTGTTTTCAATGTTAAATATTGGAGGATATTCATGTTTGCTTGTGTTTTGTAATTGTTAGTGCTATTGTTCAATTCTCTTAATTTTATAGTATTTATTCGTGCAAATTGTTGTTGAAAACCCTCTGTGCGAAGAAAATTTTGATATTGTTCATGCACTTGAAATTATTGTTTACATTGGGCTCATACGCATTGAATCAGCACTCCGACTTAGCTTTGCATTAGCGTGTCAGCACATTCACTTTCACCAGACAGTTCTGCGTCAGTTTGGTATCAAAGCCCAGGTTCGGGCTTAGTTTTGAATGCGCGGGACTAGAACCTATTTGTTTCATCATGTCATATCATAGTAACAATTGTTAATCTAATCCTTTATTTGATGAACACGAGTCCACCCATTTTATTAATCCTCGATTTGAGGAACCACCATCCATCTACACTCGACCCATAGAGCTCCTTCAGGAAGATCTTCATGTTATTACAATGATTATCCTCGGTCGCGGTACACTGCTTCCAAAGATCGTGTTGATTCACCACCACGATCCCACTAGGCTAGATACGATCAGTATGATGATTGTCATCGTTCTTATCCCCACACTCGAGTGGATCCTATTGATCCTTTGACACGACTTTATGAGGATAGAGTTGAATATCGTCCAGGTTATCGTCCAGGTTATCGTCAATTCGTCACTACACGTCTCCTCTATTATAGAAATCTGAGTCTGTATATGCGTGACCAGCGCCGCACGTTCGTAGAACTCACATCCACCAACGAGCACGACATGATTATGTTATGGACGACCATCCCGATAACCCTCATGAATCCAATAGAAGTCACCTTCATCGAGGTAACATCACACATAGTAGCCTTCCTAGTGTTCCGAAAGCGGACATAACGAAAGCCAAATTACAAAAATGGGTTCTTAAAAAGTTTGATCAATTGGATGCATAATTCGACGACCTTTGCACCCGCATTGTCGTCATTGAGGGTCGGCAAGAGCACTCCGCTTCCCAAAGCAGGGAGACTTCACCCACTCCACCAGATATTCTCTTTGAGATAGACTGGATTACCCTCCCAACACAGGATATGCGTGTTAGGAGTCAGCCACCATGAGATACCGCTCTACTTAGAGAGCCTGCCCTCAACACTATACCCATTAGATTACTATTGAGTGTAGGCTTTTCCCACACTTCACCCGACGGCGCGCCAAGCTACATCACGATCGGGAGCCGAGAGCTTAGTAGTGATCTCGTAATAGCCACCTCACCCCTTTCGGGGAACACGACACTTTATAATGACCTACTTCTGGAGGACCATCACCCTATTGACGGGTTCATTGATGACCCCCCCCCCCCCCCCCCCCCCCCCCCGTTAAGCCTCTAGATGAGCCGCCTCGTCCTTGTGAGGATGAGATTCAGGTGAGTGACACACTTATGAGTTTTGAAACATTGACATCTCTTCCATTATCGCCTATGATATCGCTAGTGCTCAAGAGAGTGGATTTTGAGTGTAACATGCATATAGTGGGGTTTGATTATAGTCATCTGGTCACACACACTCATTATGAGTTTTGGGTCGTACATCTTGCTGCCCCGCCAGATGAGTTCTTTCTTATGAGGGACATTCGCCACACACTAGGGTCGCATAACATTGTTATTGCATATGATTGTCACTTAGGTGATCATCGTATTCACAATGATCTTTCAAATGTTCCTTCTGGTGAGCCCCCTGATGTGTCACATTCCTTTTGTGAGCATGTTGCGTTTGTTTTGCTTCATTTGCACCGTCATTTGTACGAGGGCATTCTAGATATTTCTAGAACCTACGTCGGCACTCGTTGCATTTACGATGAATTTTATTATACCCCTCCGGGTGAATCTCCTGATGAACCACATATGGGTTCACTGCACAACTAGGATTTAACTATCCTTAGTAGCACAGTCGAGTTTAAGGTGTATTCACCGACTCGTTGATTTTATATCTGACCACCCGCACTTGCAGAGACAGTTCACACACTATATTGATACATCGTACTACTGATGTCTCAGATGTTCATTTGCGTGTTCATTGCCCCCGCGACGAATTCTTCTATGACCCACCTTCGGAACCTCCTGAAGACGTACCTTTCTCAGGAGTTTCTTATACTACCTAAAATCCTCGGTGTGCTAAGTTGGTCATGTTAGAAGTTCATATTTTACATATGTTGTTTGTCCATTTACATATAGTGCACGATTCGATTGTGTTGTGTGAGTCACACAGGTTTGTTTTGCATCATTTGCATGAAATGCAAGAACTACTCCAGAAGAAAGTTGTTAGCAATATTGAATTATATAAGGTATGAGCAGATATGCACAAGCGTGCACGACATTTTCGGGTGCGCAAGCATGTCATAATCAAACTTTGCAAGGAGGGGCTCCCAAAAGAAGCCGCTAATAAACTACAACTTAAGCGAATGAGTTCTTATAGGGTTATAATAAAATTTGAAACAAATGCCTACGAGATTGATTTCCCTGCAAATATGGGTATTCACCCCGTATTTAATACGAAAGATTTGACATATTACTTTGATCCTCTCGAGCATAGATACCCATACCTTGAGGCTCTTTTGACATCCTCCCAGTTCCAGTTTGACACTTCCACTGTTCACCTTGAACGAGCACCTTCGGATTTGCCCGCACCTCCTATGATTCCACCGGATTTTCTGGATCCACCAGCACGACAAGTGAGAGTTGAGAACATGAGTGATATTGTGATGGGCGAGTGCACTACCACTACAGACGGTCCTTTTTCCGTCACTTCGTGCACATGAGTGGACACTCCACCTTTGTTGATACTTGGATACCGGTGACGGAGTTTGACAAACTTACCCCTGATCTTCAACTACAACTCATTCATCTTCATTCCTCGGAGACGAATGTTTTTCAATAGGGGTAATTGATGTGGTATTAATTTTATGGATTAAAATTAATTGTTTACGTTGCTAAAACGGAATTGTTGTTTATGATACTATCTTATCAATTAGTCGTATGGTTTTAAAATTAATGGTTCACTGATTTAGTGGTTCATTTAAGTACTCAAATCTTTATTGTATTTCATGCTTATGTTTATCAATAAATTATTTTATTTGTTCTGTACGACAACATATGATGGTTTAAGACATCCCACTGGTAATCTAGTTATCCAACTCCATTTTGCAATAGATGTATAGCCATTGTGAGTAACAAATGATGATATTGAGTTGTTCCGATAAATAAAAGGTTGTATGTCTATTGCTTGGTACTTGAATATAAATAGAATGTCGGTTTGCTAATTCGAATGTTGGTCACTTGGTTGGATACTTACATATAAATTATAAATACAATGTTTGTTTCATTTGATATGGCTTATGCATCATGGATTCTCTACTCTGAAGGATAAATTATTTGAACATAAATATGATGTTTGGTATAATACCGATGATGCAAAATGTCGTTGGAAGATTAATGATTTTATAAAGTTAAGACATCTTTTTCTTATGTTTTCTTATGATATAAAATTTTCTTATGTTTCGTACGACAAGTCGACAACATACCGATGATTGTGTGAATGAGAGCACTCAACATACCAACGTGTATCTTCCCATAACGGAGAGGTTAGAGGCATGATTGACGAAGGTTCGTTTGTCTGATTTCTGCAGTGAAGAAGACTCATTGATCTGAAGATGACTTCACTTGCATGTCGCGCAACATAAGCAAAGGACATGCATAAAGGCTCATTTGCTTTATTGAGCTAGCGACAAAGACACATTGATATGGAGCATACTCGGCCGATTACTGTTGACTAACTGCTTCTGCATGATTGAATCTTCGTGTCGTCAAACTTGCTCTGTTCTTCAAATCACTTTTTGCAAATCTGTCGTATTTCAGATGTCAATTGACTACCTGATTTGATGTCATGATCATCGCCCACTGTCGACCACGTTAGTGTCATGTTGTCGTAAATTGGATGAGACCAATTATCTTATTTAGTCACGTTCATTTTGAATAATATCTCCCTCATCTTCTTGTGATACCTCTGATTCCAGCAGTCGTCAAAGCAATCAAGGCAAAGATGAAAGAAGTCTGGCTAGAAAAATGTTGGTGTTATTGTGCGACTCTTTAATAACGTCGCTCCCCATAGTCAATAACATGGTATGTCTAGAAGCTTAGTTATTAAAGGCGCAAGCCGCAAAGGGATCTTGGAGCCTAGGCGCAAGGCTCAAGGTCGCAGGCGCGCACTTGGCGAAGGAAAAACGCAACCACATTCATTTTAAATAATCAACATCAAACATCTTTTCAGTTTCTCGATCAAATTCTCCATCTAGTCTACTAATTAATCATTCATTCTATCGTTAATATCTCTTAAAAATAGAATTAATGAGATCACTTGCATCATATCTAAGTCTCAATGCACAATTATCTTTCACTAACACTAAATCGATCAAAAATATTGAGTTCTTACATTATTTTTTTCTTTATTTTTGAAAAAAATAATTTACAACAATAATCTCACTCAAGCGCACCTTTTATGTTCCAAAGACGCAAATAAGGCACACGAAGAAGCAAACCTCTGAGCACGGTGAGCCTTGAGTCTTAGGCGTGCCTTTAACAACATAGCCTAGAAGCCGCAAAGGAGATTTTGGATCACCTTGCAAATCCTTACTTTTAGAAGAAAAATCTCTCATATATTTGAATTGCACCAACAACAGATCACTATCCTTCTCGAAAATTGTTCGTCTTTGACACTTGACACTACTACTTTGTTTTCAAAGGACTATGTGACTCCATCATCTAGCTGGTTACCACCATTTTGTGACTATCAAAATCAATTTATTGCCTCTGATCGTCCTTCGAGTTTGACTGAAGTATTTGCCAAACAGACATGCCTGCCAACTACACCGGCTACTCCTAGAGATGCTTTCATTCTTAATACTAATTTTGAAAGACGAGGCCATAGAGAAGGGAGATCTATTTGTGGATGAGGTATATCACAATATCCTTCTCGCATGTATGATAATTGTAGCATAACTAATCACTTTGAGGAAAAATGTTGAAAAAACATGGAAAGCCAAGATGGTGAACAAAAGTCTCCACTGAGTTTACTACCTCTAAGGCAGATTCCACGGAAACTACTCTAAGTGCTCTTGATATGGAACGACTCAAAAAGCTTCTATGCGGATATGATTCTTCTTAGACAACCCACTCACAAGTAGTCGTTTCTTGTCAATCAAGTACTCTTGCGTGTTGCTCTACATCAGGAAGGACATCTACTTGGATACATGATTCTGGAGTCTCGGTATATATTTTGGATAATAAATACCTTTAAATGATTTGAACACTTCTGACGAGCATCCTTCAATGATGCTCACCGATGGTAACACTTCATCTGTTCTTGGAGTTGATGATACTACCACTCTCTGACTTTAACTTTGTCCTTTATTTTTCCCAAGTCTTCATTAAATCTTACTTCTATTAGTAATTTGCCAAATTTATTACACTGCAGTGTAATCTTTTACCCTAATTTTTGCTCGTCGCAGGAACTTATGACGAGGAAGATGATTAGCGAGGGATACGAAGGAAAGGGTGACCTCTACTACCTATATACTGGAAGATAATCACCCATTATTGCGTTGTTATTGTCCTCTACATCCTATTACTAATGGTACCATCGTTCAGGGCATTCATCTATGAAGACACTCAAGAGTTTGTTCATAATACTTCTAGTTAGTCTTCCCAATGTGAAACTTTCAACTCGATGAACATCATAGATTTGTATTTTCTCTCAGTACTACTACTTGTAGTCAGAGTCTGGTTTCTTTAGTTCACTCAGATGTTTGGGGTCCTTGTAAGATTCCATCTCTCTGAAGGGACATAAATTTTGTATTGTTTATTGATGATTAGTTTAAGGCCACAAGAATATATCAATTAAAAGATCATATTGAGGTCCTTCGTGTCTTTGAAGCCATTTATATTGAAATAAAAAACTTCGTTTTCACTCTCTTCGTGTGATACCCATTTACAATGCTCTTGGATACATGCAACATGACTTTCAATCCTTCTGTGATTTGCCGAAAATTTTACCTCAAACTTCTTACTCCCATACGCCATAGCAAAACAATGTTGCAGAAAGGGAAAATCAACATTTACTAGACTTTGCCTGCATTCATTTTCATATGAATGTTCCCAAACCTTTTGGCCAAATTCAATTCTGATATCCAAGTACTTAATTAATTGCATTCTCATTTTTTATGATATCATGTCAGCTTTGTTTCCCTCATGATTCACCTTTTTCACTTCCACCAAAAAATTTTTGTTCATCTTTGTCATATATGACTACATTGATAAGTATTCCTCTCTTGTTGTCCGATGTATTTTTCTTGGTTACTCGCACAAAAAGAGTAGCAGTGCTACGATCCAATTGTCAAGAAGATTCATGCCAGCAAAAAAGTCACTTTTTTAAAGAAACGCCCGTCTTCTCCCACCAAAAAATCTTACACAGCTAATGTTCCTATGCATGTTCCTAATTTTTCTGAGACAACTCTTGCTATTGATCCACTTATGTAGGTCTATGAGAGAAGACATAAGTGTCGATCTCCTACTGGCTTAATCCTCTGCACTACTGATACTTCATCACATTTACCTATTTCTTCTTCTGACATTGAATTACCAGTTGCCCTGAGGAAAACACCACGTAGTTATACTAAATATTCAACTGTCCATCATGTCTCTACTGACCGCCTCAATCCTAACATGGCTGTTGTTACTGCAATTTTATTCTCTATTTCTATACCCAGGACTATTGTGGAGGCCATGAGAGGCTAGGTAGAATGAGATGTTATGCCCTGCAATGCAGACATATGATCGTGTGCATTTACCATTGACTTCAGAGATAGTTGAAATATTTACTTGATGGTTCATTTGAAAGATTCAAGGTGTACCATATGTATAATGGTGATACATAGGCATATCACATATGGCGTCGAAATCTTCAAGACATTTTCTCCCGTAGCTCTTGTTGCATTCGGCCGGCATTTTGATATACGTTGCAATAAACAAAGGTTGTTCCCACTACAAGTTTGACGTGAAAAATATTTTTCTATATTGTGATTGTTACACTCGAACATTCGCTCAAGTGGACCCTCTTCGTCAGAATTCATGGAGAGCGCATATGAACTGGTTCACGATTATTTATCCTTACCGCAAGTGCATGATCAAGGAGCCGCCACTCCTCTTCCACTCGCAGACAGGCGCACTCGAGCAACTCTTTCCTCTTCTCGTTCCAGCAGAGAAGTCGACGGGAACACCTCTAGGGCTCGATGAAAGCTATCGATCCCCCTTCTTCCTTCAAGTGCCGCAGAGGAAGCATTTTTCCCGACCTGAGTCGACGTTACTAGGGTTCCGTCGAACCCTTCCTCCTCGTTTTCAGAAGTCTTCTTGTTCCAGTTTTATTTCTAACTCTCCCAAATCAAAGGTCGGATCGCTGCCTAGTTCCTCCTCGCCATTGACCGACCTTCCAGCGGTTCTTATTAAGCATCGGATCCTCACATTCTAGTGAGCATTCAATTGAATCCTTGGGTAGTTCCTTACTTCCTTTGGTCGCCTTATTTTTCCATTCGTTTTCGATTGCAAGAAATCGAAGTTCTCGACCACTTTACGTTCAAAAATCCGCCGGCTTTTCTATAATTTTTGTTGTTGGAATGAGGTAATGATCCCTTTACTTTGCTTTTCTTCATTTTACTTTCTTCGACTTGAAATGTCGAAGTCCAGCGAAACCCTAGAAGGTTCATAACTAATTAGCTAGAGATTATAGTTTTTTCAAAGCCTTGCATAAATTCCCAATCAAGGTGAGGATCACAACTTTTATTTTAGTGTTTTTAAAAATTTAAATAATCTGATCTAAGATTGATTAAGTTTATTCAATGCAATCTTGATTATGTTAATTTTTATTAAGGGATTAGAAACTTAGTTTTGTTCTATTCTTTTTAATTTTTGATTAATAAGTTGTTTCTTATGAATCATAATTTTTATTAGGTAAGCTTGAGATAATTCATTAATAAGATTAAGAATGCATAATTTGATATAAATCTAAAAAAATTCTATGCATATTTTTCTTAGCAATTTCTCAAACACTAGTTTTGCTCTGAAACAACAAAAGTTTAAGTACATGGGTATTTAATAATGTCTATTTTATATATTTATTTAACATATTTTGATTTTCATTTTAAATAATTTATTATTGTTTTACTTTATTTTTGGTCTAATTTGCAATATTAAGGCTATTATATGTTTTCAGATTACTGAAACTGTCCAATTTCACTTTAAAGCAGAAGAGCTTGTCAAGTTGCTGATCTGGAACAATTTTGTCAAAAAGTCATAGGACACGCCCTGGGTTCCAGTTCACACCCCAGCCAATCCAGTGTGTCATGACTGGAGGAAGCTAATATTAATTTAACATGCCCTCGGTCAGGGCGTGACCTCTTTAGCAACATCAATTGCCCAGCCATCAGTCCATCACACCATGATGGGGAGACATTTTCGTGCGCACTGGTCCAGCCCTAGGTCCACGCCATGACCTAAGGCATGTTGATGTAAACCGGATTAGGGTTTTAGAAATTAAATATTTTTTAATAAAAAAAATATTTTATTTGTCATAAATAAATTTGGGGGTTTTGAAAATAAAGCGATTAATAGGCGTTTTGATTTAATTCAAGAAGACCGAGAGTGCCCAAATAAAATTTTCTGCGCGTGCTCACTATTGTCGTGTTTATGGTTTTTTATATTGGTATTTATGTGTAATTGGGTTTTGTCCCACATTGCGGGTTAACTTTAGATGTATGTGGTTATCCTATATATACCCCCCTATAGTGGAAGAATAACATTACCATTATACGATTCTAATTCTAATTTGGTATCAAAGCACGATCCCGCGCCACCCTAATCCCGCTCGCATCGCTCGCCTCTCTTGGGACGATCCCGCGCCGCCTCCCGCGACTAATCCCGCGCCGTCTCCCTCCCCTCTCCCGCGGTACCGCATCCCGCGCGCGGATGTGAGGGCTCCTGTGCCATCGTCGCCTCCCGCCGACTCTCTACCTGCAACCTCCCGCGCCGCTCTCGATCCTGCTGCCAGTACCGGGCTCTTCCGTCTGATTTACTCGGTGTTTCCCTCCCCGTTTCCCCTTTATTTTCTTCTCATGACCTAAATCTGTGATCTACGATCTTCCTTTTTTTGGGATGTGATTCTCTTCTTGTGGTTAAGGGTTTCTTGGCTTTCCTCCCTTGGAGTTTTTCCTTTTTTGGGGGCGTTCTCTTGTCCCCATCCCATGGATTCCTCCCTTCTTGGTTCGAATGATGGCCTTGGCCGACGCATCACTACCACCCTTCTCAATGAAAAGAACTTTATGGCTTGGCCCAACTCCGTGCGTGTCCATCTTGCCAGACATGACAAGCTCGATTGGCTTGAACCGAATGGTGTTCCCCAGCCTTCCGATGAAAAGGCTATTCGTCAATGGCGCACGAAAAATTTCAAGATTCTCGGGTGGCTTTAATGCTCCATGGAGCCCCGTATTTACGAGCAGTTTATGCGTTTCGATTCTGTGCCGTCTCTTTGGGCTGACTTGACGCGACCTACGGTCACACGCTCGTTGATACGCGGATTTATTCTGTTTTCCAGGAGATTTCTATTGCTCGTCAGGGGGACCGTTCTGTGCATGAGTACTTTACCTTTCTCTCTGGGAGGTTCCAGGAGCTTTCCGACCTCGAGCCACTCAGTGCTTTTCCACATCCAGAGGATCTGCTTGTTGCTAAGCGGAGGCAGGAGAAGCGGGAGACCTACCAGTTTCCTGATGGGGTTGGGCCCGAGTTTGAGTAGATTCGGGTTCAGATTGTCAACATGAATCCTCTTCCTGATATCTTGGATGCTTATTCCATGGTGGAGGAGCATGAGCGTCGTAATTTTTTCTCGAATGAAATGACAATCAACTTCAATGTGTTTCGTCCTTTCATGGAAGACATGATTCTTCGCTATATGTATAACAGCTTGACTGTCACAGAGTAAGGTAGCTGGAGAGGAAAGTTGTACTCCCATATCTCGTAGAAGACCTTCAAATCATGTGAGTTCAGATACAACAGAATGCATCAAACGGTACTCAGCTTCGGCTGAAGATCGAACAACCACAGACTATTTTTTATTGCACCAGGTAACAAGGTGACCTTCGAAGTATGTACAGAATCCGCTGGTAGATCGCCGATCATGCATGGAACCAACATAATCAGCATCCGAATATGTAACTAATGTAGGAGTAGAAGAGAAAGAAATTTTGTATACTAGCCCTTGACCATAGGCTGTTTTTAGGTATCTCAGAATTCGTTCGACAACTTGTAGATGAGACATCCGAGGAGAATGCATAAAACGACTGACAACCCCAACAACAAAGAATATTTCTGGTTTGGTGACTGCTAGATAAATCGGTTTTCCAACCATACGCTGATAGTATTTTGGATTTGGAAGGAGATGATCTTCGTCAGAGGCATGAACACATAGTTTGTGATTGACATCCATAGGAGTATTGATCAGCTTGCATCCAGAGTAGACAGCATCCTGAAGAAGGTCAAGACCGTACTTTCGTTGGGATAGTACAATGTCATTAGGCCGTCTTGCAATCTCAAGGCCAAGAAAGTATTGAAGGTTCCCTAGATCTTTTGTTTGAAACACGAGACAAAAATGCTGTTTGACCACTTGTATTCTCTTTTCATCATCTTCTGTGATTATGATGTCATCAACATATACTAGAAGGAGAACCATTCATGATGTCTTATGTCGAGTAAACAGAGAGAAATCTGTCGAACTCCGAGTAAAGTCAGCTTCCCGAACATCTCTACTGAACTTATCGAATCATGCCCGAGTAGATTGTTTGAGACAATAAATCGATTTCTTGAGGTGACAAACTCGGGACTCCCCCGTGGTCTCAAACCCGGGAGGTTGTTGCATATAGACAGTCTCTTGCAGATTTCCATTAAAAAAAATATTCTTTATATCCAGCTGATGCAGGGGCCACTGGCGATGCACAATTACGGAGAGAAGCACATGAACCGTATTGAGCTTGGCCACCGGGGAGAATGTTTCCTCATAATCAAGGCCTCATTGTTGAGTAAAGCCATGAGCCACCAGACGGGCTTTAAGACGGTCAATTGTCCCATCAGGAGCATGTTTGATGACAAAAACTCATTTAAAGCCAACATAACTCTGTCCTGGAGGAAGAGAGACCAAATCCCACGTGTGATTAGCCCAGAGGGTTGTCATTTCTTCGTACATAACGGCCCTCCAACCCGGATGCTGAAGAGCCTCCTGCACAGAGTTAGAGACAGAAATAGAGGATAATGTAGTGACAAATTTCTGAAGCGTCGGGGATAGGCGATGTAAGGATACGTAATTCATCATGGGATGGGTTGTGAAGGCAGGAGTTGGATCAACAGATCGCAGAGTGCCAGAGGTCGAAGCCGACTGCAGTGGAGCAGCAGAACGAGGAGGTCGACGAGTGTAGACACGAAGAAGTGGAGGTTGTTGGAGAACATGAACGTTGGTGGGAAGCAGTGGTGGCAAGGGGGACGTAACAAGGACGACAGATCATGGTAATGATGGTTGGGGAAGAGGTGATGATGAAGCAGGGAAAAACGATTGACCTTCAAGAAAGGTAACATCAGCCGAAACTATCACCTTACAAGTAGTGAGAGAGTAACAAGCATATCTTTTTTGAGTACGGGAATAACCAACGAACACATGTTTAGCTTCCCGAGAATTGAGCTTGTCAATAGAGTGACCAAGATGATGAACATAACAAGTACAACCAAATATGCGAGGGGTGAGGGAGAATGATGATGTGGAAGGAAAGAGAACACTGAACGGGGTGGCGTGATTGAGGGCGGAGGGGAGATAGTTAATGAGATAACATGCCATCAAAAACGCAAAATGTCAATACGCCTTGGGAGCATGCATCTGAATCATGAGGCAACGAGCAACATCAAGAAGATGTCTATTTTTGCGCTCAACAACACCATTTTGTTGAGAAGTGTAAGCACACGAAGTCTGATGAATAATCGTAAATTCAGAGCCGAGATTATCGAACTCATGACTCGTGTATTCACGAGCATTATCCGTCCGGAGCGTTTTGATTTTATCGATGAACTGTGTGCGAGTCTCTAGAACGAAAGCACGGAATACACGAGGAAGCTCAGAGCGATCACGAAGTAAGTACAACCAGGTCATTCGAGAATAATCATCAATAAACGTAAAAAAATAACGATAAGCAGACTCACTTACTATTTTATACGAGCCTCAACCATCAGAATGAACTAACGTAAACGGAGCAGAGCTCCGGGTACAATGAAGAGAAAGAGAGGAACGATGTTGTTTCCCCAAAATATAAGAATCATAGGTAAAAACAGGAAGCAGAACATCAGGAAGAGCCTTCTGGAGAACTGAAAGAGGAGCATGCCTAACACGCCGATGTCAGTCAACCGAGGATACAAAGGAGAGAATGGTAGGAGAGACATCAAGAAGGCAGAGCCCGTTGTGTAGACGTCCTTTACCAATGACACTATGCGTCCTGCGATCCAACACCGGAAAAGACGAAGAGGTGAATGTGATAGAGCAATCCAAATCAGCAGTGAGACGACTAATAAAGAGTAAATTAAAAGGAGAGTCCGAGACATGGAGAACTGAGCGAAGAGAAATAAAGGGATTGAGAGGTATATTAGCAGAGCCGGAGACAGGAGCAGTGTTACCATTAGCTAAAGTGATAAAATTTAGATGCAGGGAATCCAAGTATCGGGATGGCTTCAGAGAGGAAATATGGTGAAAAACACCGAAATCCACTATCCATCGCGAACTAGTGGAGAGTCAAGAGATACCTTCATTAGAGACAGGCAACAGAGGCAGGCGAGTTTTGGAGCAACCCTTGAAGTTGTTGGATCTGGAGACGGACTTCATCAAGATCAGCATGAGTGGTGGAGGGGCTGTGGGTAGTAGCAGAAACAGTTAGACGAGGAGGAAGACCATGCTTACGATAGCAGGTCGCCTCAAGGTAACCATCCTTGCCACAAAAAGAACACTTAGGCTGGGGCCGGCCACCACGACCTCTCCCCCGGGGGCCTGTACGTCCTCCACGAGTAGGGGTAGGTAGCAAAGATGCAGGAGTTTACTGGAGAAGGGACGGTGATGGAGGGCCGATAATATCTGGAGGCGGTGAAAATTTTAACAGCATGGAACACACATCAGAGAAGGAGGGAATAGTGGGAGATGAGAGGACCTGCGCCCGAATACTATGAAGATGGGGAGGAACACGAACCATCATCATGACAATACCAACAACTTCCTTTTGAGCACGTTGGACAGCTAGATCAGTAGTCGGGGGCTGATGCTGAATCCATGCTTCAACCAATGTCTTGGACCGAGCAACAAATGAGGTTAAGTCAACAACACTGCCAGAGTCGAAGGATTGAAGTTCAGTGATGATGTCATACAGGTGCTGAAGACTACCCTTGCCGGAGTACAGGGAATGGAGCTCATCCCACATCGCCTTGGCCGTCTCGTGGTCCATGACCATGCGGTAAGGTTCGTCATCAAGGGAGTCGAGGAGCCACGTCTGAACACGACCATCGTTACGAAGCCAGTCATCAGTAGAAGTAGAGGGCACAATCTAAGTTAAATGATGCAAGAGTCCCTTGTACTGAAGAACGCGGCGAACAAAATGGACCCACTCAACAAAGTTCTTCTTTCATGTAAGAGAAATAGTGGTGATTCTCAACTCGTCGTGGAGTTCAGGAACAGGGACAACCACCCCAGCTGGAAGAGAAGAGGCAATAGATGAATCCATCAGCAAGCGGCAAGCGGTTAAAGAAGCAGACCGCACAGCAGAAGAAAAACCAACAAGTAGAAGAGTCTAGGAGAACACAGTGAGCAAACCGCGCGGTTAAGAGAAGCGAACCAGCAGCAGAGTATGCAGGAGGAGACCGCACAGTAGAGCAAAGACAGACAACAGGAGCGAGAGTAGCGGCTAGAGAAAATAACTGCGGCGGCAAGATCAAAATCGCACCAAGCAGGAAGAGCAGACCGCTGCAAGCAAAGAGCAAACCGCACAGAGAAAGAGAGCAGCGGCTAGAGAATAATCGCAGCGGCAAGAGCAAAACCGCCAAGCAGGGGAAGCAGACCGTTGCGGGAAAAGAGCAGACCGCGTGACTTGATCGCGCGAGTAGGAGGGACGTCAGACCAGGCAGACCGATGTGAGACACAGGCCACATCAGGACAGGATGGTGGGACCCAACGGCCAAAAACTATAAAACCAAGAGGAGAGAGCCAATAAAACAGAGGGGGTAGCTTGTTGAGAAGCATGCGGACTCGAGCAAACAGTTTGCGTGAAACCGAGTAGAGGAAGACCGCATTTGCCCAAAATAAAAAAAATGAAAGAATGATGAAAAGAACAAAGAGAAAAAAATGATGTAAGAAAAAAAAGATGTTATGAAAAAAATTGAATGCAAGAGAACTACAAAAGAAAGAAATGCTATAAGAAAAGTTACAAGGAAATATAGAAGGAAAATAAAGAATGCAAAGATGAATATGTGATAAATAAAATAAAGAATTAAAGGAAAAATAAGTAGTATAAAAATACGAATGTAATCCTAAAGTAAACCCATTATAAATGTAAACATATTTCCTCTTGTTTAATGCTCGTACATTGTTGGTTTTTTGTGGATATGAATACCCCATGTTTAGTAATGATAATATCTCCTTCATGTGACAAGGACTTTAAGTGGTAAGTAAGGTAAGTGCTAAAGAAATAAGAATTTGCTTAGTCAATACTAATATTTTATATTTTAAATATTTTTAGGATAAAGAAAAGACCGTGAAAGGCAGTTCTAAAGACTTATCTATTGTAGAAGAGTTTTAAATCAAGATAATAACTTTTATAAACGTCATGTTAAGATGTATAGTTTATTTTTACATTCTGAAATACTCAATCTCTTGTATAAGAGATGATAAACAGTTATTTAAGTACTGATAAATGATTTTGTAAATCTATAGTAAAAAGTAAAAGTATAAAATAAATTGTGACAGTTGAGACTGGTCGTTACATGTTAACAAAAAAATATTTTCAAAATAACCGAAACTTCAATTTTTTTAATTAATGAACAACATTAGGAGATATATTACAAATACAAGTTCTAGAGTAAATATTTAAGAGTTTAAAAATTGTTAGTATTGGGTGATATTATATGTATTTTAATTTTTCAGAAATGTAATATGTAAAATAATCTTCTATAGTTATAAAAGACAGTATTTTTTTCTAAAACCTAATGGAAAAGATAATAAGTCAGAAAAATGACAAAACATCATTGTTGTGAATATCATCCAAAATGGCTGGCATGTCAACCGACATAAATGTTTTGCAGATAAAAAGACACATTTCAGATATATTTTTGTAAAATATACTTTTGGAATATATCTATTGATATAAGCTATCGACCGGTATATCTTGACAACATATCGGCCGATTTTTTTATTATATTTTTATTTAGTGTCTATGATTTAATAGACAAAAAATGAAATTGTTTTATTGTCCAAATTATTTTGTGTCTTAGCTCTCGATTATTTTCCTACTTATTCTGACTTCCTTCTCTATGCTCGTTCGTCATTGACTTTGATTTTACTTGGCCTTTAAATTTTGGACCGAAGGTTCCTAATCTTCCATCATCATCGACGACTTCTTAGTTTCCTAGTTCCTCTGACTTTCTTCCTTTAGTTATATCATTATTGCATGTGTCACATAAAATGTTTATAATAGTTGAATAGATTTAGAAGTTGAATAAAAGTTAAATGATTAATATGTTAATATATACTAAAAATGATTATATTTATATACAATGATGTATATAAATAGTTAAATATTTAAACTCGATATATGAACTATCCCCAATATCTCCTCCAACATTTTAAAATCAATATGAAAAACCTAAATCAACGTACTCCCAACATCTAATATCCTCAACCTTGAAAACCATGGAAAGGAATTGGCTGGCAAGTTGCAGAAGTCCACCAAAGATTGCTAAATTCTGTCCACATCATAGAGATGTCGGAAAAGCTAGGGGAAACTATTTTCCAAACGAAGTTTTTCTTTTTATAGTGTGATAATGGTTCATAGAGTTGAGAAGAGAAGGCTCATCCAAAATAGACTCAATATATTAACAAACAACAAATTTTTTTACACTTAATAGAAGATCTAGCAACAATGAATTGTATTATCACAAACAGATCATGGATTACATAAAGTGTACCATAAATTTAGCTTTGGAACAACCAAATTCATTGATTTTTTTAAAAGATGCAGTCATGTTTGCAATGATCATATTATTTGTTTTTTAGGATATCTTTGTACAATTTGGGGAGAGAACTTATCTATTTCCTATAGAATTTTATCATGTAGTTATGTTTGCTTCATTTATATAATAGATTAATAATCTAACAAAATTTATTAAAAAATTACCTTCAACAATATCTCAGACTTTTCTTATTTTAATGTTGAAGTCTAACACAATCTAAAAGCTAGTCAATGGCAAGCTTATTTCAATTTCTATTTATGCATGGATATTATCCATTTGTTATAAAGTATTCTATTTCTTGAGCAATCAAAAAAATATTTGCACAATCTTAATGCATTTTGACTCATTTATTTCTTATGGTTTTGGGTGCTTTATCATAATCATTTTATATTCATAGAATCATGGTCCAATTAGTAAGAAATGGGCAATAAAAGCTTCCATACAACTTTTGCATTTGTTTAGTTTTTTTATTGTTGACATGACTTCCATAGGCAACTTCTAGGGATGTGCATGGAAAACCAAAACTGACACTAACTGTTCAAACTAAACCAACATTTACACCGTTTGATTCAGCTCGGACTTTCAAATCTTGAAATTGAGAAAATGGAACCACACGGATTTCACTTTTAGTACTCTCTAGCCATTTATATAAGTAAGAATATTTAGTTATTTTTTTTCGAATGACTTAAGTACACCTACAATAAATGGCCCCGTGGCTCGTGTGCATTATAATATATGTTTTCGTTTAAAACTTTAATAGCAAGCATCATCCATCTATCTCGAACCTAGCACTTTGCTAACTTATTAACTTCGAAGGTCTCATGCATACTTACAATATGATTACATCATGATTACATCATGATTACATCATGATTACAAGTAAATAATTATATAAAAAAATATAATAAAGTATTATTAAGTATGTTACATTATGATTGCAAATAAAATATTATATTAAGAAAACAAACCTTGTATTCAAAAATTTCTAAGTCCCCACATATCTAGCTGTACTATGCCGTAGAAACTACCAAATTGAACCGATAAAACAACTTCAAAACGAACCAAGGCAAAAACGAACGATTCGGTTCTGATACTAACCCAAACCGAACCGCTTTCACCCTAGCAAGTTCCAACTGTATCCATATATGAATTAACTTTTTTCTTCCACGGATAAGAAATTTCCAAGAAGTTTGGAATATGGTTATATATGAATGAACTTTTTTCTTCCACGGATAAGAAATTTCCAAGAAGTTTGGAATATGGTTAAGTACTCTAAGTAAATAACATGCGATATCAAAATGTTATCAAAGTTGATCTCCTTTTTTCAAGTATCATTTGATTGCAATGATCGGCATCATTATTATTAGCATTATCCCAATTATTTGGGCTCAGATTTATGAATTATCATTTCCATTTGTTCATGTTCAGTGGTGTTTTAATGTATTAAACGCATTCTTCAAAATATATTTTGAACCATTTTTATCCATTAAATTGCAATTATACACCAACAAAACATAAGTTTGATAAACTTCAAAAGTATACCTCTATAAATTTGAAACCACCGGTCTTATAAGTAAAACTAGCTTGAAGATGAACAGCAGAACAGGCGTAAACTAGCAAATAAATTCTAAACTATTCGAACTTCCACAACCACACACTATAAAACAGTAAACACTCTAAACCTAAAAGATAAAAAAACTCACATCTAAAAGCCAAACTGAAAAAAAAAACACCATAAACATTCTGATCGTGATAGAAAATACATCATCAAAATCGCCAAAGATAGTTCAGATTGAATCACCCACTTTCAAGCACTAATTAACTGACCTCCTTCTGTTCTCGGAGGGTATAGCTAATACCATGGAGTCACAAGAAATTTTGCAATGAATATGAACAAAAATTCACCGAGGGGGATAATAATTCCGAAACTTCGGATCACAAATCTGACGGAAGAGAGGAGAAAATGAGAAAGAGTAACAGGGCTTACTCCTTGTTTACCGGGGATCGTACAGTGCCAAATCATGAGATTGACGGAGCCATCGGCAAGCGTTTCCGGCTTCGCAACGAAACCCTAACAAGAATTATAGAGAGAAAAGAAGATCATCCACAGGGATCATCGTTAGGAATAGAGAATCGCACTGAACAACAGAAAGGCGGAGGAGACGAACATGGGGATGATTCTTGCGCCACGCCTTGCGCTCCTCGGCGAGACGACCCCGCGCTATGCCCCCCGACATATCGCTTCCGTAGAGGATTGCTTGCTTCGGTCCTTTGCTAATTTCAGGCAATGCTAATCGGAGAACAGCGAAGAAAGGATTCAAATATACAGGAAGGAAATCTATGTCCCGTTGAAACCGGCTGAGTGTTGCATTCGCGTAGGTTTGGAAAATAAAATGATTTTGGTCGATTCTTCTTAATAATTTCATTTATTTTCTTCTTCTTTGAATAAATGTCTGTAGAAAAAGGTTGCTTACATGATTGCCCGTCTAATTAAAGTCCATGGGTCTCCCTTAATTTATAAAAAAATCGGGTTACAAATAGTCAGAATTCTCATAAATCTCACTAGGTCCAGTTCACGCGGTCGTGACCGCTTGACCGGTGAAAATAAGTCCTCCAAAACGGGACATAGGTCTCCTTTGTCGCGGCTTATTTTCTCGGGTGAGTATGGACAAAAACACTATTATTATGGAATATATGTTTGACAAGACAAAGATTAATGACCGCTATCAAGAAAATAAATTAGTTTTGAGCATAAAATGCAAGAATTTTTTTAGGTGAGGTCAGACGTTCACGAATGACGGTTCATGACCACCGCTTTCACGACCGCCACCACCCCGCCAAATGAAGCCTTAGTGGATTATGGAGGAAACCATATCATACGTGATCACCGAGCGCGATCCACGCAACCGAATCGCCATCCCGCCTCCGCCGTCACGACAACCGTTCGCGGCTGGCCACCTGCCGTTCCTCACGGTTGCACCCATGCACCTGCGAGAGCCTGCGGCTGGCCTCCCGGGCGGCCGCCGCCACGCTTCTCGACCACAAGACCGTAGTCGGCCTCCCGCTGTCGCGAGGTCCGCCCACCTACGACCGACCCCGACCTCACCTCGCGACTGCGAAGCCAGTGATCGGCCGCGAGGCCTCGCGCCGGCAGTCACATGACCCGAGGCTAGCAACCTGGTCGGTCTCCACTCCAGGCCCCCCCGATCGTCGCTCTCATCCCCTCGAGTAGCCTTTTGTTGTCAAGGCCTCGTCGTCGGGCCCCACCGCCGGTCGACTGATCCTCCGTCATCTGATTGTCCTTGCGCAGTCTTCTTCGTCCGTTCGCCGCATAGCCATCTTCCGTAACCCCTAATTATGAGTGGGTGCACTTAGCCGAAATTATATTCGGTGTGTGCATAGTAAATTGCTTAGAAATATTCACGTGATAATTTATAAAGTATTGGTTTGCAAATAAAAAAATGGTGGTTATGATCTGCTGATAGTCGTATAACCATCATGACTATCCCTTGGGCTAGTCTCGCTTTCATTTCTAGCCTTTTCTCCCCCCCCACCCCACCCCGCTTCTCCTCCTACATACCCGTAAACTACACCAGGAATTTGCTGTTAGGTTTTTGCCTCCATTAACTCCCCAACATCGTACCAAACCTCCGGGCGCGCAGGAAATTTTACGGGGGCGAATTTCTGCAATTTTCAAATTCTGGCCGAGAAGTCACAACCTCAGAAAAGGAGGTTGCAACCTCACGAGTACTGCCTTTGGCTTTCATTAATTCTGATCTGTTTTTATTCTTGGTTTTTATTAAGTAATATTGAAACCTATATATTAAACCTTTCCCCTGCAGCCCTAGACACCCAGACCCGATTTTTCTCCCCCCTTCTTCCGCCGTTTCCTTCTCCCTCTCCCTCTCCATTTTTGGCTCTCTCTCTCTCTCTCTCTCTCTCTCTCTCTCTTTGCCTCTCGCTGAAGGAGGACTGCCGCCGCCATCGCTGCTCTGACCGCCGCCGCCGACGCTGCCTCGTTGGGCCGCCGTCGGTGCTTTGGAGAGCCGCCGCCGCTGCTTTGGAGGAGAGCGCCGCCGCTGTGTGAAGGGAGGATTGCCGGCGCCGCCACCGCTGCGCCGGGTTTGGGAAAGGCTACTGCTTGCTGCAGTTTTGGGGAGACGCCGTCGTCGTAGTGACGCCGTCGGAGTTTGGGTTGTCGCCGTGCTTGGCCGTGAGGATCTTCCTCTTTCTTCGGCCGTTTTGCCGCAAGGTATCCGAGAGTCACTTTTTTATCTCATTTTGTATAGGGGTAATTTAACCCCATTTGTAACACTGTGTATTTTGTGTTGAATGAGATTGTGACTGCCATTTCCGCCCGTGGACGTACCCATTCAGGGGGAACCACGTTATTCTGGTGTTCTTCTTGTGCTTTTGTGTTTTCTGTTATTATTACTTGTGCCAGCATCAGGTATTCTGCACGACAACACCGCTTCGAATCCCAACAAGTGGTATCAGAGCCAGGTTGCGGGCTGACACTTTTGTTTAAAGGACGAGTTGTTTCCGATCTCGAGTGTACACTTGGGTGCGGTAGTTTACGACCGTTGGTCCGCTGGCTATCCCCTTAGTTGTGCATTACTGAGGTCGCCAACTCAAGTTTTGTGTTCCGTGCAGTTTCTGCGTTCCGTTCCCGATGGCTTCGTCTATTCCTGGTGTTGTGGCCAAGTTTGACGGGAAACAAAACTTTGGTCTATGGCAGGTCAAAGTTCGTGCACTTCTTATAAAAGAAGGCTTACACCGTGCCCTACTGGGCAAGACCAGTAAGGATGTTGAGGTTTCTGATCGTATGTGGGAGGACATGGATCTCAAAGCTTTGTCCACCATACAGCTTTGCTTACATGATGACGTGCTATATGGAGTTCTTTCAGAGACGACTGCCTCTGGCATTTGGGCAAAGTTGGAGAGTACCTATATGGCAAATTCTCTCCCCAACCGGATCTACCTCAAGCAGCAGCTGTACAAGTTTAGCATGAAGGAGGGATCCTCTATTCATGACCACCTGAACAGTTTCAACAGACTGTTATCTGAGTGTCTCAGCATGGATATTTAGGTGGATGAAGAGGACAAAGCAGTGATCCTTTTGAACTCTCTTCCAAAGCTCTATGAGAGCATGGTTACTACCCTTACCTACAGTAAGGACGTCTTGGACTTGGAAGAGGTGACTCTACTCTCAAATGACATCCGGAAGCGGTCTTCGGGTTCTCGTGTTACTGAAGACTCCGTTCTATACTCTCGGGGTCATTCTGGTTCTGATAGAGGGGGCAAGTCTAAGTCAAAGGGCAGTTCAGACTTATACTGCAAATACTGTAAGAAGAATGGTCACATGATCAAGGACTGTTGGAAGCTTCAGAACAAAGAAAAAGGGAAGAGCACTGGTGATGAAAAGGGGAAGTCTGACATATCCCTCTGCTTTGAGGATGTGGGGGACAACCTCATCTAGGTCATCCTTCTCTCTGCTCTTCTACTTTCCGCTTATATGTTCGTGTTTCCTGTTCCGTTTGTTCCCTATGTTGCTTGCTTTCCTTTCCCTCATTATGTTCATGTTATTCCTGTTATTCATGTTATCTTTATTATAACCTGTCTTTGGGTTATTTATTCTGGTCACTACTCCGTTGTATGAATGCTTTTGTTTCACCCTAGTACCTAAGCTCTTTCATTATTACTCCTTCGTCACATGAGCTTAGTGTGTGTGTCTAATCAACCTTTCCTGATTAGCTCGTATAGGGGTTCTCTTTATCCATGTTGAGATCAGTTTTGCCTGCATTCAATTGTTGATGTGTTTGCATTTATCCTTTTTCTCCCCGCGCACATCATGTAAGACCCCCTTTTTTTTCTTTTTCAAACCCGGGGTCTTAGGCCCAGAACCGCCGCTTTGCGGTGACTCCTTCACGTCCCGAAGGGTCATCACCACAAGGCGCCGATTCTGCCGGCCAATTTCGATCGCAGAAAGTAGCACAATTATTGAAGTAAGAGCAATGCAGTCCACAATAATAAAATTCACATATATATAATAAAACTCCACGAAGGGAGTGTCCACAGAAACATCAGAGTACTATAAATACGGGCTTATGCCCGGTACAAAATGTCCTCACTACAAGTCTCTCATGCGGAAGCGAAACAGTAAACTACTCAAGGTCGAGACTCATGGTCCCGGCTGTGTGAACTCCGGAGCTAGACTGCCCCATCTCTAGGCGCACCGATCTCTGGGGCTGCTCCTCCATGCTGGGCTCCACGATCCCCTAAATGGTGCGGTTCGAAAACCGTTAGTCATAAAGACTAAGCCCTATCATCCCCTACCCCTTCCCCCATGGCTCCTAGGTACCGAGCGGAGAGGAAGAAAGGGAAGGACATGAAGGTAGAGATTTAAACATGAAAACAGATGGCAGCAGAAACTAATTCTAGCAAGTTGTGTTAGGTGAGCAGTTAATAAATTGTTATAATAGGTCTAGCAGCAAGAAAAGCAATTAAATGAATTTAAACCTTCACTTATGCGAGAACACATAAGCAAAGGGATCTTTTGCAAGGCTCCCATCGTATAGAGTGTCCCATACCACTTATACGTTGGGGTGTCGGTTATCAAACAGCAATGGTTGTTATATATTGAAATTAACCTTTGATTTATAAACTTGCCCACACAAGCTTATAGACCAAGGGGTCGTTTTGCAGGTCCTAATGTATAAGCGTCCCATACCACTTATACTTTAGGTGTCAGGGTTAAATGAATCGATTATGCTATGACATGCTAGTGGGTATGATGAAACATGCAAGTGCAACTCACACACCCGACTCTGTGCACACAGACCTTTAGTTCCCCCTTTCGGAGCCGTTACCTCCCAGGATACCTCCGTAGTGGCAGACAGAAGCGGTGGGTTGGGCCTCGCCCACCTCAAAACCAGTAAAAGCACCACTGGTCTGACCTATCGTACGCCTCAACGCTTGGTGCACTAAGCGGACGCCTGCGTACTCTTGCCGGCTGGCGCACCGGACTTCTGCTGGCGAAGTGCTAATCACCCCGCCGAGTCAACGATATCGGTGTCGGTGCAATCGAACTCCCCGATATCGAAAGACCCACCACCTTAACTTTTCCTATTTTATGCACATGCAAGTTTATCGTAAACACATAAAAACCGAGCCGAAGCTCCCCGGACCAAAACGTCCGTCTCCAAACCAACCGAGCTGAAGCTCCCCGGACCATCCCGTCCGTCTCCAAACCAACCGAGCCGAAGCTCCCCGGACCATCCGTCCGTCTCCAAACCAACCGAGCCGAAACTCTCATCATTCTTCCTGTGCCAACAGTGTTTGTGAAGAGTGCAACCCTAGTTACTAAGTTACTCTTGCCAGTTTATTGTTACAGTTTACGTTAGCCCAGGACTGCCCCCGGTATACCCCGTGAAGGGCTCTCAAGGGGCACTAGGAACCAAGACGGTGCATTACGGCCCGAAGTTCCCTTTCGCAAGGCACTTATTATTATTGGTTGTCTACCCTTTTACCCGATTTCCTTCTCGTATTACATTAGACTATCCTAGGGTGATTTTAAACCTTCCACTCCTCGGGGAAGACGATCTTTCGTCGAACCCGAGCACATCTTAACTCTAGCTATCACCACTACTCACTACTCTTTATATCTTCCTATTGTAATTTCTTCCACAATTGTTCACCCAGACAAAATGTTTAAACCTCAAAGACTTTCTCAGATCGTGTCCTATTGCATCTCACAACTTACTAAATGCAGACCGACCTAGGCTACATGTCGAACCGGTTATGCAATGATCGATTACTCATCCAAATGCCCTAAACTATTTACTGGAGACTTATCTTGATATAAATAACCTAAATCCAGAAAATGGAAATTTTCCTAATTTATTTGGCATTTAATTAAATTCCTCGAAAATCTCAAGGGCCACCGGTTTGAACATGAACTATCCTAATTATTCATGCAAGATGTCCAGCAAATTTATGATAATTAGTAGGCTATCTCAGAAGGCTAAATCCTAAGTATCATAATTTTCTATCATCAAAATGACCTGAAAAACTATTTGGAAATAATCTCTAATTTCTATAGTTTATGAATCAAGTACAGAAAATATTCTTCCAAAAATTCTAAATAATTTATGACATGAAGATTAAGGCCTAAAATTTGCACTGGCTAAGTTTCATAATTTTCCAGCAAGTGTTCTATCCATAATAATTTTTTTTAAACATAAAAGCCCTTTCTATCATTTGTGAATAAAGTACTAGATTTACTCAACATAAAATTCTATAAAAATTCAGGGATCAATATTCTACTAGTCAAGATCTAAATCCAGAATTTTAACTGATTATAATTAATGTAAAGCCTCCAAATAATTGAAACAACAAATTGGGCTAATAATTCTTTAACACATGAAGTAAAATATATATTAATCATAAAATTCCAGAAAAATTACCATAAGTCTAATACATCCTAAAACTCCCTCCTCCCGAGTTTCATAATTTTTGGATTAGATTTAGTGCTTAAAATAATTAAATTACATGTTTATCCTATTCCAAAATCTCAACTTTCGAGGTACCTAACTACCTCCAATTCCTTCACTATTTCAACCAGAGGGTTTTCATAATATCCTCCCCCTCTTCTCCAAATTTCAAGGGCATACAAGAGCTTTTGCTCCTATGTCCTTCACAAACCTCAAACTCCCACCCGTTGGAGTTGAGCCAATCTCTTAGGGTAAAATCCACCCTAAACCACACCATGTTACCCAAGAGGGTAGACATAGACTCAACAAATCAGTGGTCAACAACTTCAGCCTCTTTAGAGGAGATTTGTCCACTCCATCTCCAATTGTACTTTTCCCCAAAGTACCCCTCACCAAGACCTATCTAGGACTTGATAATTCCCTATTCAAAACTCGACCAATCGAGTTGAAATTTTGTACAGATCTTAATATTGATGCCAGGGACCACCACCCAAAATTTGGGGAAGTTTGAGCTTAATTTCATCTCCTAATTAATTTTATATTGTTTATTAAATTTTTACAAAAACTTTAGGCAAAAGTTCTCCAAAAATTCTCATTTTTGGACAGCCTCTCGATATACATAATATAGACCTCCAGTCCAAATTTCAAGTCATTTGGACATGTTATGAACCGTGGGCAATCATTTTAATTTCTGGTTAACCTAGGTCTTGATCCCACCAAAATGAGTGCTGTGTTCAAACCACTCACCCAAATTGAATAAAATCAATTTTAAATTAAAGTAGACCCCGAGGGCTACAACTTTTGTGTCTGGTCATTTTTCCTAAATCGGCCTCTAAGTGCCTCGTTTTGCAGCCTCAAAAATACATTCAAATAATCTATTTTCATTAAGTAAAATATAACAACCTATGTATTATAATATTAATTCCACTGTTCATCTTCTTCATGAACCCGAACAGACACAGGAAAATATTTTTCCTGTAAGCATTCAGTGATCCGTCGCCGGCCGTTCGGTCACTTCCCTGGCCAGCCACCACCACCACCACCTCCGTTGAGGCGATGGCTAGCGGTCGGCGGTGGTTTGGCCGCCGGAGGTGGCGGTTTCCGGCGAACTCAAAATATCTTTTTCATGGTTTTTCCATGAAAACGAGAGATGGATCCGGCTCCGTTGAGCGCGAACCTCCTTTCTAAGAATCCTAAGATCTACCCATGAAAGAGAAGGAGTAGAGGAGGACCTTGTTCGCGGTTTGAAGGCGAGAAGAACGTCGGGGTGCCATGGCGCGGTGGTGGCGTTTGCTGAACTTCTCCTACAGCAAGAACAAGGGTCTGATCCGATTACTTGAGCGTGTAACCTTCTCCTCTGGTTCCAGGTTGGCTTTTATAAGTCAGAAAAGTGGGAAGGTGAATGGTTTAAGCCATTATGGCCATGAAGTTCCCTCCCCTTAATGCTTCGGTTATGATGCAGGGATAAGAAACGGCGGAAACTGAACAGGTATGTCCAGCTGGCGATTTCCTATTGGACCACCCTTTCCTTATTTATTATATAATTACAGAAGGAAAACGGCCGGAAGTTACTCCTGGTGTAACTTCCCAAACCAGCATTTATTTCCACGCGTGTTAGAATTATTTCGGGCCTGAACCGTCGTTTCGGCCAATGTCACGGGCGTGACACATAGGTCACGGGCGTGACAGACCCGGGTAGCCCATTCTGGGTTCGACGATCGTCGAACTGAGATCGACGATCGTCGATCGAAGGTCACGGGCGTGACACCTGTGTCACGGGCGTGACAGGCCCGAACGGCAGATTTCTGGTCGACGATCGTCGAATTGAGATCGACGATCGTCGAAGGCTGGTCACGCCCTAGGTCATGGGCGTGACCTCCAGGTCACGGGCGTGACATGCCCGAACGGCAAGTTTCGAGCTCGACGATCGTCGAATTGAGGTCGACGATCGTCGAAGGCTGGTCACGCCCTAGGTCACGGGCGTGACACTCATGTCACGGGCGTGACATGCTCGGGCCGCAAGGTCGACGATCGTCTCACGGCGATCGACGATCGTCGATGGGGTCACGCCCATAGTCACGGGCGTGACATCTTGGTCACGGGCGTGACATGCCCAGACAGCGCGTTCGACGATCGTCTCGTGGAGATCGACAATCGTCGAAGTAGACACGCCCAGGTCACGGGCGTGACGGGCCGGTCACGGGCGTGACCAACCCGTGACCCGCAATGTTGGTCGCTTTATTTCCAATTTTGGGCTTCCTAGGGTTCCGTCACGACCAATCTGACTCCTAGGGGTCTAGCCGGAAATGGGATGTTACAAATCCCAATAAACAAAACAAAAATTTCGTCCCCGAAATTGAGGTTGAGCCTACGGGGATTTCTATCGGAATAAATTAAACTTGTAACATCCCATACGATCCTTCTATTGGGTTCAGGCGACTGTTCGTTTGATAACGAAGGCAATCTCCCCAATAAACAAAAGATTAGCCCCTACCATTCTGATTAAGTGCGCAAGCCTAGGTCCTAGATTTTCCTTATCTAGCCTTAACATTCCAAAACAAGAAGGCAGTCTATAGTATACCGAGAGGTGGTGAGATGTACCTGACTGAACAACTCCGGGTATCTTTGCCTCATCAGATCCTGGTGTTCCCAGGTGTGCTCCTCCTGACCGTGATTTCTCCACAGAACCTTGACTAAGGGGATCTTCTTGCGGCGCAAGATCCGCACTCCTTTGTCATCGATCCGAACCGGCTCCAAGTGAACAGATCGGTCTGAAGCTACCGGCCCTTCTGTGGTCAAAATCCGCTGCTCCGGGCGTAGTAGAGCCCTTCTCAGCGAAGAGATGTGGAAGACGTCGTGTAGAGCTGCCAGCTCTGGTGGCAACTCTAGCCTGTAGGCTAAGGGTCCGATCCGCTCCAGGATCCGGTAAGGGCCCATATACCTAGGGCTGAGTTTCTTCCTCCGACCGCGCACCCGTGAGACTCCGTGCATGGGCCGGATCTTCAAGAACACTCGATCTCCTACCCGGAACTCCACCTGACGATGCCGAGCGTCATAGTATTTGGCCTGTCTGCTCTGCGCCTCCAACATCCTATCTCTGATCAGTCTCACCTGAGCCTCGGTATCTTCAACGAAATCCGATCCCAGCAGCTTCGGATCCTCGTCCTGAACCCAGGAAAGCGGGGTCCTACATTTCCTTCCATACAAGGCCTCATAAGGCGCCATCCTGATGCTGGACTGGTAGCTATTATTGTAGGAGAACTCGACCAAAGGTAACATCTTCTCCCACGGCTCCCCTCGGTCTAGTATACACAGCCGTAGTAAGTCCTCCAAGGTCCTGTTGGTGCGCTCTGTCTGCCCGTCCGTCTGAGGGTGGAAGGCTGTGCTAAAAGTCAACCGGGTGCTCAAATATGCCTGCACTGACCGCCACTCCCTGGATGTAAACCGTCCATCGCGGTCCGACACTATCGTCCGGGGCACGCCATGATATCGGACATACTGCTCCACAAACTTCCGTACCAGCACTCCCACCGAGTCATCCTTCCTGATCGGTATAAAGCGGGCCACCTTCGTCAAACGATCGACAATCACCCAAATCGAGTCGTTCCCTGTCCGAGACCGGGGAAGACCATGTATAAAATCCATCGCTATGTCGCCAAACTTCCACTCCGGTACCGGGAGTGGCTGCAACAGTCCTGCGGGGTTCCTGCACTCCGCCTTCACCAACTGACACGCCTCGCAATGGGTCACGAAGTACGTAATGTCTTTCTTCATGCCCGGCCAAAACATCGTCCTCTTCAGATCAGCGGTCATCTTTGTGATCCCCGGGTGCACGGAGTACCGGCTGCAATGCGCCTCCGTCAAGATATCCTCTCGGATCTGGCCTCCTGCGGGTATATATACTCTGCCTCTGAAGTGGAGCAAACCATCCCTCAGGGAATAATCCCCTGTCGAACCTTCCTCCAAAGCTCGGAACATCGGCTCTGCCCCCGCATCTGTCCTCTGTCCGTCCCGAATGCGATCCCGAATATCGTCAATGGCCACTATCGATGCCAGATACTCCCTATACAGATCTGGGTCATCCTCGGACACTAGGGATATCTGCATATCTCTGAATGACTGGACTAGCTCCATAGACATAACCTGGGGCCCAGCTTCGGAAGTGGCCGCTCTCCGACTCAACGCGTCGGCCACCACATTTGCCTTCCCTGGGTGGTAGTGCATCTCATACTGATAATCTGCTAAGAACTCCACCCAGCGCCTCTGCCTGATATTTAGCTCCTTCTGAGTGTCCACGTATTTCAAGTTCTTGTGATCGGAGAAGATATCGCAGTGGACTCCATAAAGGTAATGACGCCAGACCTTTAGAGCAAAAACGACCGCTCCCATCTCGAGGTCGTGCACCGGGTAGTTCCTCTCATGGGTCTTCAGCTGGCGGGAGGCATATGCTATGACATGTCCGTTCTGCATCAGCACCGCTCCCATCCCTTGGTATGATGCGTCGGTATACACCTGGAATCCCTCCCTTCCGGATGGAAGGGCCAGGATAGGGGCCGAGATGAGTCGGTCCTTCAGCTCCTGGAAAGCCGCCTGGCACCGCGGGGTCCAAACAAAAGGTGCCTCCTTTTTTGTCAAAGACGTGAGGGGGAGGGCAATCCGAGAGAACCCCTCCACGAACTTCCGGTAGTAACCGGCAAGTCCCAAGAAACTGCGTACATCGGTGGCTGTCCTCAGCTGCGGCCAATCGCGAACTGCCCGAACCTTTGCTGGATCTACTGATAACCCGGCTCCGCTGATGATGTGGCCTAGGAAGGCCACCTCCTTCAACCAGAACTGACACTTGCTGAATTTTGCATAAAGGCGATGCTCCCGCAACCTCTCCAAGGTCAGTGTCAGATGTCGAGTGTGCTCCTCCTCCGTCCTAGAGTAGATCAGGATGTCGTCTATGAACACTATGACGAACACATCCAAGTAAGCCTCGAAAACCCGGTTCATGAGACTCATGAACGCCGACGGAGCATTCGTGAGCCCAAAGGGCATCACGGTGAACTCATACAGGCCATATCTGCTACTAAAGGCCGTCTTCGGGATATCCTCCTCCTGGATCCGCACCTGGTAGTATCCTGATCTCAAGTCCAGCTTCGAGAAATAATGGGCCCCCTCCAGCTGGTCGAATAATTCGTCTATCCGTGGGAGCGGATAGGTATTCCGGACGGTCAGCCTGTTTAGTGCTCGATAATCGATGCACAGGCGGAGTGTCCCATCCTTCTTCTTCACGAACAGGACCGGAGCTCCCCATGGCGAGGAACTCGGTCTAACAAAACCTGCCTCAACTAATTCCTGCAACTGAGTCCGAAACTCTGCCAACTCCTTTGGGGCCATCCGATAAGGGGCCCTAGACGCCGGCTTGGCCCCCGGCACAAGCTGTATCTGAAAATCCTGCTCTCGGTGTGGCGGTAGTCCTGGTAGTTTCTCTGGAAAGATGTCAGCGAAATCTCGCACCACCGGAATGTCTGTCACCGACTCCTTGACTTCCGCCATCTCAAAAAGAATCTGATAGACCTCCTCTCCCTGCAGATGGGCCTTAACGGCCTGTACCGAAGATAAGAGTATACGAGAGACAGGTCTTATACCTTCGATGGTAATGAAAGAGTCCCCGTGTCTCACGGTGATCCTCTTTGCCTGGCAGTCAATCTGGGCATAGTTCCAGTGCAGCCATGCCATACCCAGGATCAGATCGTAGTCCGTCAGCTTCAAAATCGTCGCTGGAGCCTCGAACGCTTTTCCACCAATTTCTGCCTCCATATTGCAGTGATCCGTGGTAAGGAGCTCAGATCCATCCGGTAGTCGCACCCTCATCCTCGAGCCTGTGAACCGCTCCACACCTTCCAGTCCTTCCACGAACGACTCCGACACAAAGGAGTGAGTAGCTCCAGTATCGAACAGCGTGCGGGCAGGCTTGCCGCTGATGAAGACTATACCTGGGGTGATTAGATATCTTAGGGTTCTATAATGAGTTTTTACTTTCCTTGCTATCAATCTAGTGCGATTCAAAGTTGTAACAACTTAAAGGGGAAATTCTATGAAAACAAAGGAGCATTTCGGCATACCTGCGATGACCTGCTCCGGATTCCGCGGCTGTGCAAGGTCCAAGGCATATACCTGCTCTCTTCCCTGTCTACGATCTTCCCCCTGGTATCCTCGACCGCGGCCGCGTCCTCGGCCTCCGTAATGCTGAGCTGGTGGGCCGCCCTGATGTGCTGGAGGTGGTGCCCCCCTCATGGGGCAGTTCCTCCGAATATGCCCAATCTGATGACAAAAGTAGCACTCTGGGGGATACGCCATTCCCCCGGGTCTCGGCATCTCCTGCATCCGAAGGGGTGGAGGGGCCAATACCACCTGTTCCCTCGGCTCCGGCCTCACGTCCTGACGAGGCTGGTCCTCTGTCCTCCTCCCCTCTGGTACAGCACCCCGCCGCTGGTCATTCCTTCCTCTTCGTCCCTGATCCTCTGCTGGCCGTTTCCGGCCCCGGGTGGTGTGCCAATCTGCCTCAATCCTTTTGGCCATCTCCAAAATCCGGGAGATGGGCCCGTCAGATACAAACAAGAGGGCCTCCCTCAAGTCCTCACGTAGGCCCTTGTAGAACCTCCTGATATACCCTGCCTCGTCCAGCTGGTAGGAATCTGCGTATCGAGCCAGGTGGTCAAACTCTCGATGTTACTCCACCACGGTCCGAGTACCCTGCTTCAGCTGTAAGAACCGCTCCTCCAAATCATCCCTAGCCGACTGCGGAACGAAATGCTCCAGCAGTGCGGCCCTGAACTCCTCCCAAGTGATCTCCGCAACCTCCCTATCAGCAAATGTCGTGTCCAACAGCGTCTTCCACCACCTCTTTGCATGGGACTCCAGGCAGGAGACAACCAGAGCCACCTTCTCCTCCCATGGACACCGAATCCCGGTCAGCATCTCGTACATGATATCTAGCCATTCCTCCGTCCGAACAGCCGACTCTGTCCCCAGATAGGACGGGGGAGAAAGACCCCGGAAGATGCTGAGCCAGTTGGCCCCCAGATTGGGCTGCGGGACCGGAACCTGCTGGGCCCTGAAGGCCTCCAGAATGGCAGTCAGGGTCTGTCCCATGTCTGACTGAAGGAAAGGGGTGGGGACCGGTAGAGGTGGTGCAACTCCCTGAGTCTGCTGAACTCCGCCCTGTGGCGTAGGCTGTGCTGGAGGCTGCGCAACGAAAACACATGCTGAGAAAAACGTTCAAATATTACCTAAAGGTGGACAAATTATATGTGATCCCCATATGGGCACACCACTGCTTCCGCTGCTTAGTTTGTCCCCAAACTAAACTCGAGCGGGGGTGACCTAGGGTTTGTGGACTGCGACTTCCTTCTGATCGATGTTTGCTCTGATACCACTTGTAAGACCCCCCTTTTTTTTCTTTTTCAAACCCGGGGTCTTAGGCCCAGAACCGCCGCTTTGCGGTGACTCCTTCACGTCCCGAAGGGTCATCACCACAAGGCGCCGATTCTGCCGGCCAATTTCGATCGCAGAAAGTAGCACAATTATTGAAGTAAGAGCAATGCAGTCCACAATAATAAAATTCACATATATATAATAAAACTCCACGAAGGGAGTGTCCACAGAAACATCAGAGTACTATAAATACGGGCTTATGCCCGGTACAAAATGTCCTCACTATAAGTCTCTCATGCGGAAGCGAAACAGTAAACTACTCAAGGTCGAGACTCACGGTCCCGGCTGTGTGAACTCCGGAGCTAGACTGCCCCATCTCTAGGCGCACCGATCTCTGGGGCTGCTCCTCCATGCTGGGCTCCACGATCCCCTAAATGATGCGGTTCGAAAACCGTTAGTCATAAAGACTAAGCCCTATCATCCCCTACCCCTTCCCCATGGCTCCTAGGTACCGAGCGGAGAGGAAGAAAGGGAAGGACATGAAGGTAGAGATTTAAACATGAAAACAGATGGCAGCGGAAACTAATTCTAGCAAGTTGTGTTAGGTGAGCAGTTAATAAATTGTTATAATAGGTCTAGTAGCAAGAAAAGCAATTAAATGAATTTAAACCTTCACTTATGCGAGAACACATAAGCAAAGGGATCTTTTGTAAGGCTCCCATCGTATAGAGTGTCCCATACCACTTATACGTTGGGGTGTCGGTTATCAAACAGCAATGGTTGTTATATATTGAAATTAACCTTTGATTTATAAACTTGCCCACACAAGCTTATAGACCAAGGGGTCGTTTTGCAGGTCCTAATGTATAAGCGTCCCATACCACTTATACTTTAGGTGTCAGGGTTAAATGAATCGATTATGCTATGACATGCTAGTGGGTATGATGAAACATGCAAGTGCAACTCACACACCCGACTCTGTGCACACAGACCTTTAGTTCCCCCTTTCGGAGCCGTTACCTCCCAGGATACCTCCGTAGTGGCAGACGGAAGCGGTGGGTTGGGCCTCGCCCACCTCAAAACCAGTAAAAGCACCACTGGTCTGACCTATCGTACGCCTCAACGCTTGGTGCACTAAGCGGACGCCTGCGTACTCTTGCCGGCTGGCGCACCGGACTTCTGCTGGCGAAGTGCTAATCACCCCGCCGAGTCAACGATATCGGTGTCGGTGCAATCGAACTCCCCGATATCGAAAGACCCACCACCTTAACTTTTCCTATTTTATGCACATGCAAGTTTATCGTAAACACATAAAAACCGAGCCGAAGCTCCCCGGACCAAAACGTCCGTCTCCAAACCAACCGAGCCGAAGCTCCCCGGACCATCCCTTCCGTCTCCAAACCAACCGAGTCGAAGCTCCCCGGACCATCCGTCCGTCTCCAAACCAACCGAGCCGAAGCTCTCATCATTCTTCCTGTGCCAACAGTGTTTGTGAAGAGTGCAACCCTAGTTACTAAGTTACTCTTGCCAGTTTATTGTTACAGTTTACGTTAGCCCAGGACTGCCCCCGGTATACCCCGTGAAGGGCTCTCAAGGGGCACTAGGAACCAAGACGGTGCATTACGGCCCGAAGTTCCCTTTCGCAAGGCACTTATTATTATTGGTTGTCTACCCTTTTACCCGATTTCCTTCTCGTATTACATTAGACTATCCTAGGGTGATTTTAAACCTTCCACTCCTCGGGGAAGACGATCTTTCGTCGAACCCGAGCACCTCTTAACTCTAGCTATCACCACTACTCACTACTCTTTATATCTTCCTATTGTAATTTCTTCCACAATTGTTCACCCAGACAAAATGTTTAAACCTCAAAGACTTTCTCAGATCGTGTCCTATTGCATCTCACAACTTACTAAATGCAGACCGACCTAGGCTACATGTCGAACCGGTTATGCAATGATCGATTACTCATCCAAATGCCCTAAACTATTTACTGGAGACTTATCTTGATATAAATAACCTAAATCCAGAAAATGGAAATTTTCCTAATTTATTTGGCATTTAATTAAATTCCTCGAAAATCTCAAGGGCCACCGGTTTGAACATGAACTATCCTAATTATTCATGCAAGATGTCCAACAAATTTATGATAATTAGTAGGCTATCTTAGAAGGCTAAATCCTAAGTATCATAATTTTCTATCATCAAAATGACCTGAAAAACTATTTGGAAATAATCTCTAATTTCTATAGTTTATGAATCAAGTACAGAAAATATTCTTCCAAAAATTCTAAATAATTTATGACATGAAGATTAAGGCCTAAAATTTGCACTGGCTAAGTTTCATAATTTTCCAGCAAGTGTTCTATCCATAATATTTTTTTTTAAACATAAAAGCCCTTTCTATCATTTGTGAATAAAGTACTAGATTTACTCAACATAAAATTCTATAAAAATTCAGGGATCAATGTTCTACTAGTCAAGATCTAAATCCAGAATTTTAACTGATTATAATTAATGTAAAGCCTCCAAATAATTGAAACAACAAATTGGGCTAATAATTCTTTAACACATGAAATATAATATATATTAATCATAAAATTCCAGAAAAATTACCATAAGTCTAATACATCCTAAAACTCCCTCCTCCCGAGTTTCATAATTTTTGGATTAGATTTAGTGCTTAAAATAATTAAATTACATGTTTATCCTATTCCAAAATCTCAACTTTCGAGGTACCTAACTACCTCCAATTCCTTCACTATTTCAACCAGAGGGTTTTCATAATATCCTCCCCCTCTTCTCCAAATTTCAAGGGCATACAAGAGCTTTTGCTCCTATGTCCTTCACAAACCTCAAACTCCCACCCGTTGGAGTTGAGCCAATCTCTTAGGGTAAAATCCACCCTAAACCACACCATGTTACCCAAGAGGGTAGACATAGACTCAACAAATCAGTGGTCAACAACTTCAGCCTCTTTAGAGGAGATTTGTCCACTCCATCTCCAATTGTACTTTTCCCCAAAGTACCCCTCACCAAGACCTATCTAGGACTTGATAATTCCCTATTCAAAACTCGACCAATCGAGTTGAAATTTTGTACAGATCTTAATATTGATGCCAGGGACCACCACCCAAAATTTGGGGAAGTTTGAGCTTAATTTCATCTCCTAATTAATTTTATATTGTTTATTAAATTTTTACAAAAACTTTAGGCAAAAGTTCTCCAAAAATTCTCATTTTTGGACAGCCTCTCGATATACATAATATAGACCTCCAGTCCAAATTTCAAGTCATTTGGACATGTTATGAACCGTGGGCAATCATTTTAATTTCTGGTTAACCTAGGTCTTGATCCCACCAAAATGAGTGCTGTGTTCAAACCACTCACCCAAATTGAATAAAATCAATTTTAAATTAAAGTAGACCCCGAGGGCTACAACTTTTGTGTCTGGTCATTTTTCCTAAATCGGCCTCTAAGTGCCTCGTTTTGCAGCCTCAAAAATACATTCAAATAATCTATTTTCATTAAGTAAAATATAACAACCTATGTATTATAATATTAATTCCACTGTTCATCTTCTTCATGAACCCGAACAGACACAGGAAAATATTTTTCCTGTAAGCATTCAGTGATCCGTCGCCGGCCGTTCGGTCACTTCCCTGGCCAGCCACCACCACCACCACCTCCGTTGAGGCGATGGCTAGCGGTCGGCGGTGGTTTGGCCGCCGGAGGTGGCGGTTTCCGGCGAACTCAAAATATCTTTTTCATGGTTTTTCCATGAAAACGAGAGATGGATCCGGCTCCGTTGAGCGCGAACCTCCTTTCTAAGAATCCTAAGATCTACCCATGAAAGAGAAGGAGTAGAGGAGGACCTTGTTCGCGGTTTGAAGGCGAGAAGAACGTCGGGGTGCCATGGCGCGGTGGTGGCGTTTGCTGAACTTCTCCTACAGCAAGAACAAGGGTCTGATCCGATTACTTGAGCGTGTAACCTTCTCCTCTGGTTCCAGGTTGGCTTTTATAAGTCAGAAAAGTGGGAAGGTGAATGGTTTAAGCCATTATGGCCATGAAGTTCCCTCCCCTTAATGCTTCGGTTATGATGCAGGGATAAGAAACGGCGGAAACTGAACAGGTATGTCCAGCTGGCGATTTCCTATTGGACCACCCTTTCCTTATTTATTATATAATTACAGAAGGAAAACGACCGGAAGTTACTCCTGGTGTAACTTCCCAAACCAGCATTTATTTCCACGCGTGTTAGAATTATTTCGGGCCTGAACCGTCGTTTCGGCCAATGTCACGGGCGTGACACATAGGTCACGGGCGTGACAGACCCGGGTAGCCCATTCTGGGTTCGACGATCGTCGAACTGAGATCGACGATCGTCGATCGAAGGTCACGGGCGTGACACCTATGTCACGGGCGTGACAGGCCCGAACGGCAGATTTCTGGTCGACGATCGTCGAATTGAGATCGACGATCGTCGAAGGCTGGTCACGCCCTAGGTCACGGGCGTGACCTCCAGGTCACGGGCGTGACATGCCCGAACGGCAAGTTTCGAGCTCGACGATCGTCGAATTGAGGTCGACGATCGTCGAAGGCTGGTCACGCCCTAGGTCACGGGCGTGACACTCATGTCACGGGCGTGACATGCTCGGGCCGCAAGGTCGACGATCGTCTCACGGCGATCGACGATCGTCGATGGGGTCACGCCCATAGTCACGGGCATGACATCTTGGTCACGGGCGTGACATGCCCAGACAGCGCGTTCGACGATCGTCTCGTGGAGATCGACGATCTTCGAAGTAGACACGCCCAGGTCACGGGCGTGACGGGCCGGTCACGGGCGTGACCAACCCGTGACCCGCAATGTTGGTCGCTTTATTTCCAATTTTGGGCTTCCTAGGGTTCCGTCACGACCAATCTGACTCCTAGGGGTCTAGCCGGAAATGGGATGTTACACATCATTTCTGGAGTCTGTGATATTTTCCTTTTGCTTTGGGAGACCACCGCTGGAGGTGGAGCAGTTAGACCTTTGCTTTAGGTGGAGCATTTCTGGAGTAATCACGTCAGTCCAGTTTGTGTACTACTCAGATTGAAGGAGTTCACTTTATCTGCCCTTGGCGGGAGCAGATTCAGTTGATGCGATTTGCATAGTTCTTGGTGGCAACTTGGTTGGTTGGAGTTATCTCGGTAGGTGGAGTTTGTTAGGTTTTTGCCTCCATTAACTCCCCAACATCATACCAAACCTCCGGGCGCGCAGGAAATTTTACGGGGGCGAATTTCTGCAATTTTCAAATTCTGGCCGAGAAGTCACAACCTCAGAAAAGGAGGTTGCAACCTCGCGAGTACTGCCTTTGGCTTTCATTAATTCTGATCCGTTTTTATTCTTGGTTTTTATTAAGTAATATTGAAACCTATATATTAAACCTTTCCCCTGCAGCCCTAGACACCCAGACCCGATTTTTCTCCCCCCTTCTTCCGCCGTTTCCTTCTCCCTCTCCCTCTCCATTTTTGTCTCTCTCTCTCTCTGCCTCTCACTGAAGGAGGACCGCCGCCGCCGTCGCTGCTCTGACCGCCGCCGCTGACGCTGCCTCGTTGGGCCGCCGCCGGTGCTTTGGAGAGCCGCCGCCGCTGCTTTGGAGGAGAGCGCCGCCGCTGTGTGAAGGGAGGATTGCCGGCGCCGCCACCGCTGCGCCGGGTTTGGGAAAGGCTACTGCTTGCTGCAGTTTTGGGGAGACGCCGTCGTCGTAGTGACGCCGTCGGAGTTTGGGTTGCCGCCGTGCTTGGCCGTGAGGATCTTCCTCTTTCTTCGGCCGTTTTGCCGCAAGGTATCCGGGAGTCACTTTTTTATCTCATTTTGTATAGGGGTAATTTAACCTCATTTGTAACACTGTGTATTTTGTGTTGAATGAGATTGTGACTGCCATTTCCGCCCGTGGACGTACCCATTCAGGGGGAACCACGTTATTCTGGTGTTCTTCTTGTGCTTTTGTGTTTTCTGTTATTATTACTTGTGCCAGCATCAGGTATTCTGCACGACAGCACCGCTTCGAATCCCAACATCTGCCTCGCCTTCGAAGACCCCTTTTGAAGATCTTCCAGCGCCTTGAAATTTCTTCGAAGACCTCCATCCATCTTCGAGTGCCCCATGCGAGCATTCTGCTCCTTGTGCACGCTTCCTGCAGCAGCAAGCATCCAACGCGCGATGTGCTCAGCCTTCAACGACCTCAAGTCAACAACAACAAGCCCCCCTCCAGATTCGCCTGTGGATAGCAATAGAGAAGCCCGGACACAAGACGCGCAAAACGTGATGTTCAAGCCTCCGAGCACAAGCATAAGACCATCAAGTTTCTAGAGTGCGGTGCAAAGAAAAATAAATTTTAACGAGCGCATCTTTCTTTCTCTACCCCCGCAAGTTGTAACGAGGAGCGGTCTGTCACACTCGCCTTCTCCAAAACTCTGTACAACACCAATTGATAGTGGAAGTTTGGTCTGCACATCCCCGACCACGTGATTTTCACCTCTTTCTGGGGGGGTTTTTTACGTTAAAAAACCTTCTTGTCAACCATCTCATTTCTTGTAATTGATTGGGCGCTTGACCGCTTCCGGGCTAAGACGGTGCAATCTAGACCGATCTACAGAAGTCTCGAGTGAGTTGCAATAAGAATAAATTTTGATCTCCAAGAAATCAGTATTCTTAACTTTTAATGGCAAAACACAATCTTCTATTTTTTTTAGGTAAATCACAAACTAAGAGTTCAACAAAATCATAAAATAGACAGATGGTTCAAAAAAAAGCTAGCTGCAAGAGCAGGAGCCACCTTATTCCCATCCCAACACACAAAGGCGAAAGAACATGACACCTGGCCCTTGAAAGAATCCAGGATATCTCAAACAATATGCTAATCCATCGAAGCAGACACCACTCCCTCCATCAGAGTTCCAATAAAGAAAGTGCAATCGCCCTCAAAAATAACCAAACTCCACTCCCGGGACAGGGCAAGATCAACAATAAGACGAGTCGCAAGGACCTTCGCCATAATCGGGCTACCCATGTCTGCCAACCAATCCACCCTCCAATCAGGAATATCACTCCTAGAGTCACACACAACAACCCTCATACCCACCCAGTTGGGATCTCGGCAAACTGCACCATCAAATTTTAGCTTGACATTATCACCCATAGAAGGAGTATAATGAGAAACCCCATCCAGTCCCAGATCTGTTCCCTCCCGCAAATTCTCTGAGAACACTGAACAGGAAGATCAAGCAAATATCACTGTCACGATCGCAAGTTGCGAGACCCCCTCCCACATCATCTTGTTCTTCCACCACATAGCCCAACAAAGAGTAGCAAACAAAACAAAAGCTTGTCGCAAGAGATCCAGATATGCATCCCAGATCCAAAGCTCCGGGGATCTAGTGTTTCACCAAGGCAGCAGTTTCGGAATAGTGATGGTGTGCCAGGCAGACTCCACATTGGGGCAACAAAATAGTGCATGAAGCACATCCTCATCTAGGTGACCACAGAAAGGGAAATCCATCAACGACATCGAGTGCCGACAGTAAATATTGACCACAGTGGGAAGTATATCAGAAGCAAGCCGCCATAAAAACATCCTGACCCGAGGGGGAACTGTCGTCTTCAAATAAACTTCCAATCAGACAAAGCAGAAGAGGAGTACGCCCCCCCTATGGACCAAGTAGTATGCCCCAAATCAAAAATAAACCATCACCAAAGTAATGGCAGATCCACCGGTCCAAGGCAGGGCCTCGCCCCACCGACATTGAAAGGATCATTGCTGCATCCCACTCCAAGAAGAGAGTCGCAATCATATTAGGGTTCCATCCCCGCCCATCCGAAAGAATTGATTAGCTCCCCCACCAGAACTAGGCAAGGACAATCCGGTCTTGGCGTCAGCAACCGAAAAGACATGGGTTTGGGCAATCATTGATCCGTCCAAATAAGTATACTCCACCCCGACTCCATAACTAGTTGAGGGAAATTTTTTTGGTACGCCTAGCGTACAAGATTTCCCGTGCGCCAATAAATAGGCCCAAAGAGTTGACCCCACCTTCTTTTCGTCAACTCCAGCTCAGAAAAATGCTGGACGACGAACCGACCTAAACGGCGGAAGGCGACCATCGTAACGCTCCCGGAAAACCCCTAGACCTAATCCCCGCGATGACCATCGTAAAGCTCCAGGAAATCAGGGAACTCGGCGAACACGACGATCACATTTCGGCAGAGGGCATTCCAGTTCGGCGACTGCAATCCTCCTTCCTAACAACAGTATATATTAGTTTGATGGATATATGTTTCTTCATATTTTTTCCCCTTTGTTCTTAGTTTAGATAGACATTATACTCTGAAAGAAGCGTATGGCTTATGCAACAATTTTTTTTGTGTTCGTGATTTTAATATCCAGCCGGATATCCTTTATTATTAGGGTTCTAAATAGGTAAATCCTGTCGGATGATTTTACTTAGACACTAGGTAGTCAGAAGCAGCTTTTATAGTACATTTTATCCCTTTGTTCTGTGTTTAAATAGTCATTATACTTTGATAGAAGCTTGTGAATTATGCAAAATAATTTTGGTGTTCATGATTTGGATGTCCGACATGATATACGTTTTTAGGGTTCTAAATAGGTAAATGCGGTCGGATCCATATCAGAAGCATCTTTTACAGTACATAGATTTTTTTATGTTCAGGTAGCTACAATCCGACCAGATATTCTCATGGTCAGGGTTTCCTCCGGTTGGATTTCCCTGCTCTTCTTTATTTTCTTACACTTTACTATAACAGATGGCTGGTCACTGTACTGGGACGTTTCTGAACAGCACGTGTGTTATATCGACTTTCAAGAAATATGCAGATCTCATACTAGAATTGCTATCAGAGCACTCTTTAGACCTGCTCAGGGAAGCTGGCCTACTACAGTTATTTTCAATCCCAGATGTTCCTCAGAACATTCCTATCCTGTATAGGCTTCTTAGACTCTATAGGGCTGATAAGGTCGCATTTCTTCTTGGTCAATACTACAGCAAATTTACTGCCAACGAGGTTGCTCTCATTTTAGGGCTTGAACATCTCACGACAGCAAATGTGCAAGCAACCGATATGATACTGATGCCAGTTTTCATCAAGAACCGAAGCCATTAGATACTTCTAGTGTGCAATTTGAAACGAGAAACTTGGCATTTTTACGACTCAATGCGAAATAAGACACACGAACATAATTTACGAGATGCGGTATATTGTGTAACTAGGACTTGTTACCTTAACTTGGCAGGTAGCTGGCCTTTACGAGTCAAGAAGAGATGCACTTCCAGATAATATGGACGACTGACCTATCATAATGGTGAATGTTGCGCCTACACAGAATAATGCCGACGACTGTGGAGTTTTTGTGATGAAATACATGGAGAGGATTGCATCTAGGGAGGTCATTTGTTGGAGCAAGCACAAGGATTGGGAAATCCAAATGTCGGCATTTAGAGCCCAAATAGCATGTGATTTAATCTGATGTTTTCTTGTTGCAGGGAAGGAATGAACACAATTACTGTTGATAAACTGACAATAGTATATTTGTGAACAATAGTATATAAACTGACGCTGCGAATTAATCTGTGAACAATATATGTGAATTGTGCTTGAATTACAATAGTATATAAACTGACGCTGAGTACTATTAATCTCATTTTTTATTACTGGTTGGAATTGTGCTTGAACTATAATAGTATATAAACTGACAATAGTATATCTGATTTGTTTATTGGGTATATAAACTGATTCGAACTGATGCCAATTTGTTATTGTTGAATAGAACTGCTGCTGATTAGGACTGTTAAGTGCTTTTGGGTTTATGGTTGTTGTTGTTAGTATTTTCATGATTATATATTGAGAAATCCGCCACTTTTGGGCAAAATTTAAGTGTCAACTTAAATTTTAGAATGCTTGAACTACATTTGTAGCATATGACATTTTTAATTAGTCACCTGATGCTTACATTCAATGCACCTTCCATACATGCATGCTCAAATATGGAGAAAATTTTTCGTGTATATATCTTCGAAGCTTGTTTTAGAAGTAAACAGTTTTTAAACTTTAGAGTTATGCTACCTTCTTTGCACCTAAAGTCCTCCTCTTGCTCCGCTCTTCGACAAGATGAAATTAATGACTCCATGCCAATATAGTACTCTACTAAGGAGCTAGTGGCTTTGGAACATCCATGTAAACCATTGTTTACAGATTCACTTCGTTGAGTAGAGAGTATGCCCAGATCTAACACATCCTTATTAAAAGCGGTAGACCACTTTTTTCTAATCTTGTAAAGATCATCCAACCATCTATTCTGTTCTAGACTTCCCCTTGAAATCATCCAACCATCGATTCTATTCTAGACTTCCCCTTGAAATCATTTCTCTCCAACAACCATCAAAATCATCCTCGCTATCACATTTTCCATGCAATAATAAAATAAAGATCTCACATTCTTGTCGTGGTTGAATGTTGGCATCTTTGACGGAGCTTTTTTGGAGATATGCCACTGACAAAGGCGATGCCGACTACTATCGAATACTCTAGCAATAGCAACCGCCATGGCTTGATCTTGATCTGTAAATATGGTGGTTGGTTGCTTGCCACCAACGAATCTCAAAAAAGTCTCAAATACCCAGCAAAATGATTCAATGGTCTCGGATGCAACAAAAGCCCCACCAATAAACACATTCTGCCAATGATGGTTCACCGCGATGAACGGTGCACAAGCTAAATTATACTTGTTAAGCCTATAAGTAGTATCAAATATAATAACATCTCCAAAACGGTCGTAGTCGAGTTTGCTGTGACCATCCATCCACAAAAAACTTGTTAGTCTGTTAAACTCATCGGTTTGGACATCAAAGGAAAACATGTTATCTATAATTATTCTTTCCTTAAATAGTTTCAACAAACCATTGGAGTCTCCAGCTTCTATAAGCGCGGCTCTTTCTCGTTGAACAAAGTTATACGCATCAGTTTTAGAAAAACCAATATTTTCATAACCGCCGACCTCTTCGGCTATAAACCTGTACGCATCGCTCGTTCGGATACCAACTCCTGTCATATTCTTCAATAGACTCCCTTGATCCTCGGACACCTTCCTGTTCGAACGCAACAAATGAATGTCCCTTTCCAAAACGAGAGGATGATTGTGCTCCTCTACAAACTTTGCTACTGTCCAATTCTTTCCCTCTATATCTGCAGTGAAATGTATGCAAGCCTTACATCCAGTCCAGGTATCTAGTTTGTGATACTTTTTTGGGTCTTCCTCCTTTGGAGTGGAACGCTTCATACCAGCTTTGGAACATGATTACTCTCTAAACTTTATAACCCGAGTGTGTGTCCAGTAAGAGAGATGTTGCTCTCGAACGTTGAATCCAAGTTGGTGAGCATAGTCAGAATACATTTTGTATGCCTCCTCCTCTGAATGCACAATTGAGAAAACTACAAAGGTATTGTCCTACAAGAAAATATCACAAATAAACAATCACAATATACAAAATCCAGCCGGATGTTAATAGAACTGCACAGAACTGCATAGTAAATCCGGCCGGATGTTAACACAACTGCATATAATAGTATAAGTCCAACCGGATGTAACCCACCAGATGCATATAATAGTATAAGTCCAACAGGAATTTTGTTCTCCACTCAAAAAAGCACAACAAAATTCAGAAAAAAGTTCACCTTTGTTCTTAGCAGGAGATGTTCAGAAGTTTCAACAACTAGATCCATGGTTTCCTCTAGCTGAACCTGGTTTGGCGGAGATGTTCAGAAGTTCCAACAACTGGATCCATGGTTTCCTCCAGTTGAATGCAGTAGGCAGCGAGCGAACGACTAAGAGGCAGGTCGACGTGGAGAATGAGGTGCTCGAAAGGGCGAGAATGGCCGACGGGGATAGGGTTCCTACAGCCAAAAGCCCGATTTTTCTGAGGCAGCAACGCTTCCTAGGTTACTAGGAAGAAGGAGCGGGAGAAATCGGCGCGGCAAAAAAATTCCTGAGCTGGAGTCGACGAAAAGGTGGGGCCAGCTCTTTGAGCCTATTTATCGGCGCACGGGAAATCTTGTACGCTGGGCGTATCAAAAAAATTTCCCCAGTTGAGACCCTCACACCAACAGCTCCATGGATGCAAGAATACTAGACCAACAAAGAGAGGGGCAGCGCCCCTGGCCAACCTCAAAAAAGTCAGACGTTGGGAAATAACGAGCACAAAATATAGAGCTAACTAATGAATCTAGAGAAAAAATTAGCCTCCACACTTGCTTTGCAAAGAGTGTCAAGCATCAAAAGCCCATCCCACCACATGATTTTGGCAAACAAATATTACTTCAAGATTTTCCGCGCAGGCGTCGACGGCCGCCACCCCCCTTCCACCCAAAACCGACAAGAAGGGAGTTGATCTCAGAAACATGGGAGAGGGGAAGCCGAAAGCAGCTGATCACAGAAGTAGGAACTGCCGTAAACACTGCCTTATTGCGAATCTCCCTACCAGCCTGAGAAAGCAGCTTCGCCTTCCATCCCTCGATCATTTGCCAAATATGATCCTTATTGTATTTAAATACAGTATAACGACGCTGCCACACTATAGCCGGAAACCGCAAATACATATCGTGTTGGGTAGCTCTTACAATACACAACGTAGCGTGCAGAAGAAGAACATCACACTGTGAATAGAGGACTACGCGAGATTGGATCTGGAGGCGGCGACCTTTCTCCTCGACGATCAGCACTTTAGTTACCGTTCGTTCAATCTCACTTTATTTTTGTGTTCATAAGTTAGGAAAATAAATTTCTGTTTGCACTCCAATTTGAGACTAATATAGTTTGGCTAAATTGATCCTATAGGTTTATGTACACTGCATTTGTTATTAACTTTGATAATATTATTTTTGGCGTAGCGACACATACACCATAAATTTCATAACAAGAAAAATATAGATCAAAGAAATGGGAAGACATGGGAATTGGGTGGGGGGGGAGTAGAGCCGGAGGTGTTACCGAAGGGGGAGGCGATGTTGGCGATGCTGTAGAAATGATTTGAATAGGCTTGGGCAGAGGCGAGATCGTGAGCATGTGAGGGAAATGTAATCAGGAGGGCTTCATTGTTCTTTGACGACGGAGAGGCTAATGTTGAGACCGGGGGTTCGACGGGATAGGAGGGCGAATATCTAGCGTGAGCGAGTGTGTGAAGGAGGGTCTGGAGAAGATCACGATAAGTGTCACCTTCGCGATGAGATGAGGAGGAAGAATGTCAGTGGAAGAGGATTGGCGTTGGTAGCGATGGGAATGCGGAGGGGCGATGACCTACATGATTTGCGGAGGAGATGTCGCGGGATGAGGAGCGGCGCTGTTAGAGATGGAAAAGTGGAGGGTTTTGTTTCCGACGAGTTTTATTTAATCATGCGAACCCTTTCTTTTGAATGAACGGCTCTGTATTTCATGTCTTATTTACCTTGTCATAGAACCTAAAATGATATTTCTTTTTAATATAGTATAAATATATATACTTGTGATGGGCTTCGTCCAGCAGCCCGTGTGCTTGAAACCTGTATCATCATCACCTCCGTGTTTCTCTCTCTGCAACTGCTCTGCCATTTTTCTCTTCGTCGCCGGAGATGTTCTCAGCATGGCATCTGTTTACTCCTCTCTCTCCATCTCTTTCTCTCTCTTTGCTGGCACCACGCCACCACCGTGCTCTCCCTCTCTTTCTCTCCTCTCTCTCTATTTCTCCCTCTCTCCACTCTCTCCATCTCTTTCTCTCTCTTCGCTGGCACCACGCCACCACCGTCCTCTCCCTCTCTTTCTCTCCTCTCTCTCTATTTCTCCCTCTCTCTCCATTGAGTTTCTCGCCCATCTCTTCATCTTTCTCTCTCCATCTTTTCTCTCCCCTCTCTCTCTAGGTGTAGGTGCTCTAGCAATTTCTTTTTTATCCATGAGATAAAAATCAGCGGTGATTAAAATCTAAAAATACATCTGACGGTCACAAATACTTCAATGGATTTTAAATGCATGGAATTAAAAAGCCAGTTGATATATTTTTATAAAGTGCGGAATTTTTTTTCGTATCATGATCGAAACAGCGGCGACGAGGACAACATACCAAAATTGGGACCGCCGAGGGAGAAAAAATTGGAGCGGGATATTCGAGCGATTAGGGCTTTACTTCGAGTTTGTTAGGTCGCTCGAAGCATCCCTGGTGGTGGTCAAAGTGGAACTGCCTCCTCGTTGCCCCCGGCTTGAGTTTTATAGGCAAACTGACAGCGCGCCATGACCGACGCGCATGTATACCCGCAGGAGGCGGTGATCCGCTCTCCGGACAGACGATCGGAGCTCGTGGTCGCGTCCGGAAACGTTTTTCCAGTCAGCTTTATGTTTTGCACTTTTTATTTCGAGTTGTATTTAGCCTCCGATCGACCCAGCCATTATGAGTCGTCCGATCGGGTGATTTTATTTGGGTTGTAATATGCAGGCAGCGGTTCAGTGGGGTGCATCAGTTCTTATCTAGGTTATTTATACCCGGCGGTTTGGGGAGAAGGGGATCGAAGGTTTTGGAGAAATTTCTGGAACCGCTCGGTCCTGAAGGTGTCATTCCTTCCTTCCTCCCCTTCTAGTGCGACGCCGACCAATCCCTCTCTGATCAGCCCCATCATCGCCTGAATCCCAAAGCCCTACTCCTCTCCTTGCCGTCAGCTTGACATCCCCACCGATCATCCAACTTGGTACGAAATCAAGGAAGCTGATCCACCCCGTTCTCCTCCACTTGACCTGTAGCCCCACCCGCTATTCTTTCCCCTCCGACCTCCTTGAATCACTTCCCTTCCCCTGTATCCCATACATAGACACTGCATATGATTAATTTCAAGTTACTGTTCATAAATTAAAAATATTGTTCACTCCCTTCTTCCCCACCTTGTCGGCCACTACCAACCAACCATTTCCTACCCTACAGCCGTTCTCCACTGCCTAACCGAGCCTCTACTAGCCCCGCTCTATTCCCAACACCATTCACTTGCCGCCCACAATCGCCGTCGCCGCCTGCACGCGCAAATTGTGGTATAAAGTTATTTCCTTTTATTGTTGCTTACTCTCAGCTACTTATATCGCGGTGGATGTTTATTTTTATTGTGTTACTAGTTTATACGTTGTGCGATTTGCAGGGTTCCTCCTGCGCTTGCTTGAAAGTAATTGCGCTTCTTTCGTTTTGCAAAATTAATAGTGTTCTCAGTTAATTAATTGTTTGCAAATGCAAGTGTCATGCTGATAATTGTATAATAAATAATTATTTGCTTGCAATTTTAGCGGACCACTTGTGCACTTTCAGTACACGTCATTGCATATAAGACCACATTTAGTGCGTCCACCGCGTGTCGGCCTTACCACTGCATCAAATTGGTATCAGAGCGCTAGGTTAGGGTCATTGCATGTTACGTAATGGTAGGGTTTATCGTCAGTCCATGTCAAGTCACAATCACCCCGACGATAGGACCGCTAGCTCTCAGACGGGCATGACGCCCGCGGAATTTCAAAGGCTTGTCCTCGATCGATTTGATCGAATGAGTGTCTAATTCGACACACTTAGTGGTGATATTGCGAGGGTTAGCACGAGAGTAGACCAATTAGAGACACCTCGAGATCGAACGAACCCTCCACCAAATGATGAGCCTCTCGAGGATCCTCGAGATGCCACACCTCCCCCACCTGGGAGACGTGGTAGAGACGGCCCTTGCTTAGATCTCCCACCTCCACCAAGAGCGAATTATCGTCGTGGTTACGAGTTTCGACGAGATCGTCCTTTAGATGAACCCCGTCCTCCACCACCTCATCGTAGAGATAGACATCCCTCATGGTATGTGCATTAGACGAGTATTCAACGTAGAGGATTTGACTCCTTACTACGAGGAGCATGTGTACGTGGACCCACTCACCACACCTCTACCCGAGCCTTCATCTTCAATAGCCCCACCATCTGAGCCTTCCCCTTCTATTGCCCCCACCAGTCCCTATTTGATGCCACCAGCGACGTCGCGACATGCAGATCGAGTTGCACCACCAACGGTTTCACCGACATCATTGCCAGACGGAGATACATCATTTCCAGACGGAGATACATCAGTGCCAGACGAGAATACATTGGTACCGCCTGCTTCTACAGATGACGTGCTTCAGATCGTCGGTCACGACTTCTACGCCGTGGGAGGGAGAGATACCCTACGCTATCTTGTACGTTGGAGCGGCCGGCCCTTGCACAATGCTACTTGGATTTCCTCGGAGGAGCTTCAGAGACTCGCCCCACAGCTGCTCAGCGAGTACAACCACCTACACTCATCGAAGTTGAGTGCATTTAAGTCGGGGGGAGTTGGTGGCGCGCCATGATCGACGCACATGTATACACACAGGAGGCGGTGATCCGCTCTCCGGACAGACGATCGGAGCCCGTGGTCGCGTCCAGATACGTTTTTCCAGTCAGCTTTATGTTTTGCACTTTTTATTTCGAGTTGTATTTAGCCCCCGAACGATCCATCCATTATGAGTCGTCTGATCGGGTGGTTTTATTTGGGTTGTAATATGTAGGCAGCGATTGAGTGGGGTGCGGCGGTTCTTATCTAGGTTATTTATACCCGGCGGTTTGGGGAGAAGGGGATCGAAGGTTTTGGAGAAATTCCTGGAACCGCCCGGTCCTGAAGGTGTGATTCCTTCCTTCCTCCCCTTCCGGTGCGACGCCGACCAATCCCTCTCCGATTAACCCCATCATCGCCTGAATCCCAAAGCCCGACTCCTCTCCTTGCCGTCAGCTTGACATCCCCACCAATCATCCAACTTTGTGCAGAATCAAGGAAGTTGATCCACCCCGTTCTCCTCCACTTGACCTGTAGCCCCACCCGCCGTTCTTTCCCCTCCCACCTCCTTGAATCCCTTCCCTTGCCCTGTATCCCAGTCTTAGACTCTGCATATGATTAATTTCAAGTTACTGTTCATAAATTAAAAAATACTGTTCACTCCCCTCTTCCCCCACCTTGTCGGCCACTACCAGCCAACCATTTCCTCCCCTACAGCCCTCCACTGCCTACCCGAGCCTCTACCAGCCCCGCTCTACTCTCAACATCATTCACTTGCCGCCCATAATCGCCGCCGCCTGCACGCGCAAATTGTGGTATAAAGTTATTTTCTTTTATTGTTGCTTACTCTCAACTACTTATATCGTGGTGGATGTTTATTTTCATTGTGTTGCTAGTTCATACGTTGTGCGATTTGCAGGATTCCTCCTACGCTTGCTTGAAAGTAATTGCGCCTCTTTCATTTTGCAAAATTAATAGTCCGTTCTCTGTTAATTAATTGTTTGCAACTGCAAGTGTCTGCTGATAATTGCATACTAAATAATTATTTGCTTGCAATTTTAGCGGATCACTTGTGCACTTTCAGTACACGTCATTGCATATAGGACCGCATTTAGTGCGTCCACCTCGTGTCGGCCTTACCACTGCATCACAAACCCTAGGTTCAATACGAGTATTGAATATCCCAGTATTTGAACAAAACCTATCAATCCTCTGAGCTCATTATATATCCAAATATACATTAATAGAACAGAAATCACAAATGATTTCCGTGAAAATCACTTTTGATCTCTATGGATATCACAACTAATTTCCATGAATATCACTTTTGACCTCTATGTAGAATACTTTTTTTTATCTCTGTGAAGATCATTGTTAATCTCTTCGGAGATCATCTTTGACATTGAACTCAGCTGACAAAAAATCACATGCAAAAAATAAATTTTAGCAAGAATGAATTGCAGTTGAATTATATGGGATTAAATGATTTTTTATTTTTGATATACTTCACAGAGTTAGTTCCACAGAAAAAAAAAATGCATCTCTTTACACTTTTTTTTTCAAGTCATCTTTCTCTATAGTTCAAAGAAAGAAAGAGAACAATGTGTCTCTGAATGATATACTTAATAGAGTTAGTAAGAAAGAAAACAATGCATTTTTGTTTGTTTTCGAAGACCGTTCCGTCGCCGCCGCCGGTTAGAAAGATTATCAGAGATAGATTGCGGAGATAGATTACTTGGTTGTCTGTAGAGACGAAGAATGGAGTGGTTAAGGGGAAGAACTGGCTCCAAAATCACTTTGTTTTTTCGGACTCACGTGATTGCGACACATGTTCGCAGTAGATTTCACCCGAACTTAGATTTCCAAATGGAGCCTGGAGGCAAAAAACTTCGTCAAATATACACTAGGGATGGGAATCCACAATTTCGTGGCAGGGTTCCCCTGTCTCTATTCAAGGATCAGACTTAAGAAATAGGCATCTAAGTCCATTTTATTTAATTTATTTATTTGGGATATAGTCTCTCATCTTCATAAGGATGACTAAATTTTACGCTGATCGTCTGCCTAACACAACCCTTACTATAGTGGGATAAAGATTTAGGTGTTGTTGTTATAGTCTCCCATCATTTCATCCTCTCCAGAGTCTATGAAAAAGTATGCATGACAAAAGTAAATTATTTGTCGGAGATTGAGGATAAAAGGATGGCCAAAAGACTCAACTTCAAGCAAAAGTAGACCTTTAACAAACCTTATGGAGAAGAAGCTCAAGAAACATAAGAAAATTCATGTAAGAAGACTCATAAAAGAGTCACGAAGAAACTAAATATTCGTAGGTGTTTTCAGGAGAAGATTTTAGAATAGGCAGACTGTTGTAAATAGTAGAAAATGATAGAATACTCGGTAGGAATCTTAAATTATTCCATTTTTGGAGGGAAATTTTCAAGAGTCTTGTTGTGGGCCGCTCGAGGCACTCGTAAACTGGTCTAAATGAACCGTTCTAGCTCGCGAGAGAGCTGAACTCGCAAACAGTCACAAAAAAGTATCGATGGCTGGAAAACAGTTTTTTACGTGGAAAACCCCTGGAAAGGTGAAAACCACGGGGAGAGGAGCAATCGTATGGGCCGACATTGTGCATTACGCCTTGGAATTTGGAAAGAAATGTAAATCAAAATCAAACGAAAGGATGCCAAAAAGCGCGAGGTCGCCTCGTGGGCATGACGGGGGTGTAACGACCCGGGATTTTGGCCCATAGCCTCCCATGGCATCGCTACCGGGCTGCAGCCCAAGCACCTCAACCCCTCTCCAGCATACCGACGGGTTGTTGGTGGCCACAGTCTCCCTTTGACGAGCGAACTCGACAGTTAAGTTGGGCCGTACGGAGACATCCCAGGAGGTCACCCATCCCAGTACTACTCCATCCCGAGCACGCTTAACTACGCAGTTCTTTCAACTCTCATCACCAATTGAGCTGCAGTTCAATTGGTGATGTGAAGTGAAGGAACTCCATAGTTAAGCGTGCTTGGGCGAGAGTAGTACTGGGATGGGTGACCTCCTGGGAAGTCCCCGTACGACCCAACTTAACTGTCGAGTTCGCTCATCAAAGGGAGGCTATGACCAACAACAACCCGCCTGTAGAGGGAGAGGGGTTGAGCTGCTTGGGCTGCAACCTGGTAGCGTCGCCTAGAGCAGAGCCGTAACATTGTCACGTTGGATCGACTAGGGACGTTACAGGGGGCACCTTGGGCGCGCTTCAGAGCCCCCCATACAAGCACAACACCCAGGACCGCACCACGAGCGCGCATGCCCGAGCACAAGAGCGCGTAGGACTGTGCGCGAGTGTGCATGCACAGGCCCACACTCGAGTGCGCGCGGACACGCGTGTAGGCCCACACGCGAGTGCGCGCGGACACACGATCATTTTTAATTTTCTCCTCCAAGTCTTCTGCCCCTACAGATCGGAGCTCTGCCGAAATCCTCCCACAAGCCGGCCACCTCCTTCCCATTATTCCGAGAATTCGTCTAAGTCCACGACGCTCCAAAGCAAAAGACGCACCGCCAGCCACTCCGTAAAATCTCCCACGTGCAAGGCATTCAACAAGTCCTCACTAACGAACCTCCTACGCGCATCGAAGCAGCGCACAACATTCGAGCAGCGTCCAAAAATCTCCGCCACCTACCAAAAAAGATTGATTTTGAGCTTTGTGTGAGGAAGTTTGTCGTCCACCAAGCACACCTGTGTTTTCTCTCATCCCAAAGCTATAACGAGAAGCGGTCTGTCCTCCTCGAATTCTCTAACAACTTATAGACCCCCGCTGATAGTAAAGTTTGACTTGCACCGAACGGGTCACCGTGTTTTTTACCCAATTTACTGATTCTCCACGTTAAAAAATTCTTGTGCATTTCTTTACTTTCTTTATGACTGTTAGCACACTCGACCATTCCACGGACTGAGATGACCTAATTTAGTCCTGCCTATCAGGAGCCTTAAATTGCCGGCAACAAACATAGATATATATTCATAATATTTAGTTAATTGGTACTGCTGGTATGGTTATAGACATTTAATAAAATGTTGGTAACAAAATCTTTATGCCACGCCAAATAAATGGCTTTTTTTATAAAATAGTACTCTTTAAAAGTACTTAAATAGTTAAATATGATTAATAATTAAGTTATATACAAATAAATAAATAAACAATTGCTTAAATTTTGAAAAAAAGAGAGCCAATTTACCCAGAAGACTATGTACGTAAAACAATAATTAATTAAATATTAGAGTGGTGTTAAAGGCACACCATTTTCGGCTATGTGCACACCCATCAAAAATATAATCCTTAATAATTTAGGTTTTCTAAACCCCACCCAACTAAAGCCGAAGCAGCCCGCCTCCCCCTTTCCGATACGCGCTTTTTTTAACTGTGTCTTCTACGTGCATTTTTATGAAACGTGTTCAACATGAAAGTTGTAGATCTTGACGATATCTACAACTTTCATGTTGAACACTTTTTGATTTAAAGCCGTTTATGCCCCCGATTTGGCCCCCAAAAAAAATCACGCAAAACACTTTGATTTGAAAAATCACGCGTGATTTTTTTCGGGGGCCAAATCAAGGGCTTAAACGGCTTTAAATCAAAAAGTGTTCAACATGAAAGTTGTAGATATCGTCGAGATCTATAACTTTCATGTTGAACACG